>CAWUFW010020104.1:0-162228 GCA_963921515.1 Calotriton arnoldi
ACTTACCTGTTTCTGCATCTCTCTTGCCTCTTTTTGCACCTCTGTTGGCTCTTTCTGCACCTCACTTGCTCCTTTCTACACTTCTCTTGCCTCTTTCTGCACCCCTGTTGCTTCATTCTGCACTTTCCATGCTTCTTTCTGCACCTGTCTTGCTTCTTTCTGCACCCCTGTTGTCTCTTTATGTACCTCTTTGCTCTCTTTCTGCACTTTTCTTGCCTATTTCTGCACCTCTCTTCCCTCTTTCTGCATGTCTGTTGCCTCTTTCTGCACTCTCGTTTGCTTCTTTCTGCACCCCTGTTGTCTCTTTCTGCACTCGTCTGCAGGAGAGTAGGATCTGCTTCACATGGGTACCCCCACTTTTGCTGATGCTTCACTGTTTTTCGACTCTAGTCTGGCTGGGGCCCTGCTAATCAGAACCCCAGCCTAGCTGCTTCCTCTCTAAAATGGTTTCCATGTGCCTTAGGCACATCTCTGATTGAATCTGGAGTGCCCCTTGTAAGTCCCTAGTATATGGTATACTATGTACCCAGGGCATAGGTGACCTCAGAGGGCCTGCCAGGGGCTGAAGCATGTATTGTGCCACCCCTGGAAGGCCAGCCAAAGGACACCACAGGTCTGCTACTGCAGCCTGGGCAAGGTGGTGCATGCACCCCTTACTGTGACATAGGCTACCTATCTCACTACATACATACACACACATATAAACCTATAAGTCACTCCTATGGCAGGCCTTATCAATCCTGAAGGCAGAGTGCGTGGTTCCTATGTGAGAGGGTGCCCCTGCATGAGCTGGGCCCCTCTGCAGCGTTCGGAGACCCTTCTCTGATGCTGTTTGTATCGCAGCCCGACCATATACTCTTAAGCGCATTGGCAACCTCGCGTTAAATGCTAACTTTTGGGATGGCTGCACGGTAACATGTCGTGTTTGGTGTCAAACATCTTGGGAATACTACCTCCGCCAGTTCTGGCGGCGGGGGTAGCATTCCACCCTTCTAGAGGGAGAGACATGTACACACCCGGCCTGCCCGGTAACTCCTTTCCAAGCCCTGGCATCACAAAATGGATGCCGCTGCCACAGACACGAGTCTGGCCTCCTGCTGCTGACCGAAACTCCGGCAGGGGAGACCTGGACAATAGGTTTACTGTCCCAGGGAGGTGTAACCACCTCCCCAGACAGGATAGTGTGTATTGGGGCTGGGCGGGAGCACTCTCTGGTGCTTTGAAGTCCTGCACTGGGGGCACATTTGGTGTCCCTGTGCATACCCCAGTTCAAGCCGGCTCGGGGGCTTCCAGCCCCTGCTCTGGCGCGAAACTGGACAAAGGAAAGGGGTGTAACCACCCCTCTGCCCTGACCCTCCCATAGGTGGGGCCACAGAGTATGTCCAACCCCCTACCTTAGTATAAGTAGTGGACCCCAGTCCTTAGGACTTTAGATTTACCTGGACGAAACTCTGACACAGAATCCTGGACCTTCGACGCTCTACTTCAAGATTAGAGGACTGAAGAATCTCCCTTGGGGTCAAGGAGTGACTCCCCTGCTTGGCAGGCACCAAAGAAGCAATTGTCCGGGTCTGCATCGCTGAAGCTCTCCGTCGGACGCCGAAGTCTTTGCATCACCAGAGGAGGATTTCCAGACTTCCCCGAGGCTGCTCTGAGTCCCCAGCAAAGCTGAGGCCCGTAGCTGTCGTGGGTAATGTGGAACCATGACCCCTGGACACCAATCGCATTTGCAAGTGCATCCTTTTCTGGGTCTCCCACGAAGTCATGCTTTGGGCTACGTAGTAGCCCCAGCCTCCAGCACCAACTGCACTGAAGATCACTGGCCTCCGCTCCACGAGTGTCCTGTGAGCCAGCTCCACGTGCATCGACTTGGAGGCTCCTTTGCGGTTGCTAGTCCATTGGCTAGTAGGCCCTCCCAAAGGCCAATCTTTTTCTGCTTGGGCTCCCTGGTTGCTCCAAGTGTGCCCTGACTTACCTTCGCTGGGTGAGTCTCACAGACCTTGCTGGTCTGCAACATTGTCCTTCTTCCATTTCCACAAGACTTGCCGTTGCCAAGGCTTGTTGGGTCCAATCTGGTCGCCGACACTCCTGCAATCGACAAACGTCGTGGATCAGCTCGAATCCAGCTCCTGGTCATCGTCGACACCTCCCTGGACCTCGTGGCTGAAGAGTCAAGACAACCATCAACCTACCTGAAGCACTCGACATCGGTGGGCATCTGCTCATCGCCTTCCTGGTCACTGGCTAGTGACCCAGACTCTGTCCCCTCTGCTTTCAGGTTCTTCAGATCTTCGATCCACCTTTGGATCCACCCGAACACTTTCGACTTGGCCAGTCAGCAGCACTTTGCAGCAGATCGCCATTGAAAGCGACGATTTAAACCCGACCCCGAAAGACACCTATGCACCCGGCTCCCCTGGGTGAGGTAACTCGAGTACTCCGGTGCTCCCGTGGGTATTGACACTAGAACAGCCTAGTTCTCAAAGGGTTTGCTCCAAGTCCTCCTCTAAGTGTCCCTTTTCTTTTAAATTCTAATCTCGACTTTCCCCATAGAAGCTAACGGCGATTCGCGGCTGTGTTCATACACTGCACGCTGCCCCCCGTGGGTCCCCTGTGTCACTACCTTGGGTGGTTCCTTGTGGTCCAAGCACTTCTACAGGCTCTAGGCCTTGTGTCTAGCTCAGTCTGTGGTTCTTATACCACTTTATTGGTATATGGTTTGGCACGCCCCTGGGGCTCAAACGTGTATTTGTGCTATTACTGTAGATAACTAACTTATAATTTATGTACTTCGAACTCTAGCCTCATAAAGAGACTAGAGGGGTGTGTTTTGCAATAAATACATATATTTTGAATATATACCTGGTGTGGTCCTCTTTCATTTGGTCACTCAAGAGATTATAGACTGGTAAAACAAGCTGCTTTACATTCCTTCAAGACTTAGCCTGAAGGCTGCTCTCCATAGCTACCACTAGGATAGCTTTCAATAAAGGTTGTCTTTAACCTATCTCCAATAAGGGCTGTTTGGACTGAGGCAAGGTGCCCACTACAAATAGTGGGACAGCATATGCCAGGCCAACTTCTCACATCGTCGTCCCTCTTTCTGTATCTTTCCTGCCTGTCTTTGCATCTCACTTGCCTCCTTCTGCACTTCTGTTGCTTCTTTCAGCAATTCTCTTGCCTCTTTTGTGCACCTGTCTTGCTTCTTTCTGCACCCCTGTTGCTTCATTCTGCACTTTCCATGCTTCTTTCTACACCTGTCTTGCTTCTTTCTGCACCCCTGTTGTCTCTTTATTTACTTCTTTTGCCTTTTTCTGCACCTCTCTTCCCTCTTTCTGCACGTCTGTTGCCTCTTTCTGCAGCTCATTTGCTTCTTTCTGCACCTCATCTTGCTTCTTTCTGCACCCCTGTTGTCTCTTTCTGTACCCCTGTTGTCTCTTTCTGCACTCGTCTTCCCTCTTTCTGTACCTTTCCTGCCTGTTTTTGCATCTCACTTGCCTCTTTCTGCACTTTTCTTGCTTCTTTCTACACCACTGTTGCTTCTTTCAGCGATTCTCTTGCCTCTTTGTGCACTTCTCTTGCCTGTTTATGAACCTCTCTTGCCTCTTTTTGCACCTCTGTTGGCTCTTTCTGCACCTCACTTGCTCCTTTCTACACTTCTCTTTGCCTCTTTCTGCACCTCCTGTTGCTTCATTCTGCACTTTCCATGCTTCTTTCTGCACCTGTCTTGCTTCTTTCTGCACCCCTGTTGTCTCTTTATGTACCTCTTTTGCCTCTTTCTGCAGTTTTCTTTGGCATTTTCTGCACCTCTCTTCCCTCTTTCTGCACGTCTGTTGCCTCTTTCTGCACCTCATTTGCTTCTTTCTGCACCCCTGTTGTCTCTTTCTGCACTCGTCTTCCCTCTTTCTGTACCTTTCCTGCTGTTTTTGTATCTCACTTGCTTCTTTCTGCACTTTTCTTGCTTCTTTCTATACCTCTTTTGCGCTTCTTTCTAGCAATTCCTCTTGCCTCTTTCTGCACTTCATTTGCCTCTTTCAGTACTTTTCTTGCTTCTTTCTACACCTCTGTTGCTTCTTTTAGCAATTCTCTTGCCTCTTTGTGCACTTCTCTTTACCTGTTTCTGTACCTCTCTTGCCTCTTTTTGCACCTCTGTTTGCTCTTTCTGCACCTCACTTGGTCCTTTCTACACTCTCTCTTGCCTCTTTCTGCACCCCTGTTGCTTCATTCTGCACTTTCCATGCTTCTTTCTGCACCTGTCTTGCTTCCTTCTGCACCCCTGTTGTCTCTTTATGTACTCTCTTTTGCCTCTTTCTGCACTTCTCTTTGCCTTTTTCTGCAGTTCTCTTCCCTCTTTCTGCACGTCTGTTGCCTCTTTCTGCATCTCATTTGCATCTTTCTGCACTCCTGTTGTCTCTTTATGCACTCGTCTTCCCTCTTTCTGTACCTTTCCTGCCTGTTTTTGCATCTCACTTGCCTCTTTCTGCACTTTTCTTGCTTTGTTCTACACATCTGTTGCTTCTTTCAGCAATTCTCTTGCCTCTTTGTGCACATCTCTTGCCTGTTTCTGCACTTCTCTTGCCTCTTTCTGCACCCCTGTTGCTTCATTCTGCACTTTCCATGCTTCTTTCTGCACCTGTCTTGCTTCTTTCTGCACCTGTGTTGTCTCTTTATGTACCTCTTTTGCCTCTTTCTGCACTTTTCTTTGCTTTTTTCTGCAGTTCTCTTCCCTCTTTCTGCACGTCTGTTGCCTCTTTCTGCACCTCATTTGCTTCTTTCTGCACCCCTGTTGTCTCTTTATGCACTCGTCTTCCTTCTTTCTGTACCTTTCCTGCCTGTTTTTGCATCTCACTTGCCTCTTTCTGAACTTTTCTTGCTTCTTTCTACACCTCTGTTGCTTCTTTCAGCAAATCTGTTGCCTCTTTGTGCAATTCTCTTGCCTGTTTCTGCACTTCTCTCGCCTCTTTCTGCACTCCTGTTGCTTCATTCTGCACCTTTCCATGCTTCTTTCTGCACCTGTCTTCCTTCTTTCTGCATGTCTGTTGCCTCTTTCTGCACCTCATTTGCTTCTTTCTGCACCCCTGTTGTCTCTTTCTGCACTCGTCTTCCCTCTTTCTGTACATTTCCTGCCTGTTTTTGCATCTCACTTGCCTCTTTCTGCACTTTTCTTGCTTCTTTCTACACCTCTGTTGCTTCTTTCATCAATTCTCTTGCCTCTATGTGCACTTCTCTTGCCTGTTTCTGCACCTCTCTTGCCTCTTTTTGCACCTCTGTTGGCTCTTTCTGCACCTCACTTGCTCCATTCTACACTTCTCTTGCCTCTTTCTGCACCCCTGTTGCTTCATTCTGCACTTTCCATGCTTATTTCGGCACCTGTCTTGCTTCTTTCTGCACCCCTGTTGTCTCTTTATGTACCTCTTTTGCCTCTTTCTGCACTTTTCTTGCCTATTTCTGCACCTCTCTTCCCTCTTTCTGCACGTCTGTTGCCTCTTTCTGCACCTCATTTGCTTCTTTCTGCACACCTGTTGTCTCTTTCTGCAACTAGTCTTCCCTCTTTCTGTACCTTTCCTACCTGTTTTTGCATCTCACTTGCCTCTTTCTGCACTTTTCTTGCTCTTTTTACACCTCTGTTGCTTCTTTCAGCAAGTTCTCTTGCCTCTTTGTGCAGTTCTCTTGCCTGTTTCTGCACTTCTCCTGCCTCTTTCTGCACCCCTGTTGCTTCATTCTGCACTTTCCATGCTTCTTTTTGCACCTGTCTTGCTTCTTTCTGCACCCCTGTTGTCTCTTTATGTACCTCTTTTGCCTCTTTCTGCACTTTTCCTGGCTTTTTCTGCACCTCTCTTCCCTCTTTCTGCACGTCTGTTGCCTCTTTCTGCACGTCATTTGCTTCTTTCTGCACCCCTGTTGTCTCTTTCTGCACTCGTTTTCCCTCTTTCTGTACCTTTCCTGCCTGTTTTTGCATCTCACTTGCCTCTTTCTGCACTTTTCTTGCTTCTTTCTACACCTCTGTTGCTTCTTTCAGCAATTCTCTTGCCTCTTTGTGCACTTCTCTTGCCTGTTTCTATACCTCTCTTGCCTCTTTTTGCACCTCTGTTGGCTCTTTCTGCACCTCACTTGTTCCTTTCTACACTTCTCTTGCCTCTTTCTGCACCCCTGTTGCTTCATTCTGCACTTTCCATGCCTCTTTCTGCACCTGTCTTGCTTATTTCTGCACCCCTGTTGTCTCTTTATGTACCTCTTTTGCCTCTTTCAGCACTTTTCTTGCCTTTTTCTGCACCTCTCTTCCCTCTTTCTGCACGTCTGTTGCCTCTTTCTGCACCTCATTTGCTTCTTTCTGCACCCCTGTTGTCTCTTTCTAAACTGCGTCTTCCCTCTTTCTGTACCTTTCCTGCCTGTTTTTGCATCTCACTTGCCTCTTTCTGCACTTTTCTTTGCTTCTTTCTACACCTCTGTTGCTTCGTTCAGCAATTCTCTTGCCTCTTTGTGCGCTTCTCTTGCCTGTTTCTGCACTTCTCCTGCCTCTTTTCTGCACCCCTGTTGCTTCATTCTGCACTTTCCATGCTTCTTTCTGCACCTGTCTTGCTTCTTTCTGCACCCCTGTTGTCTCTTTATGTACCTCTTTTGCCTCTTTCTGCACTTTTTCTTGGCCTTTTTCTGCACCTCTCTTCCCTCTTTCTGCATGTCTGTTGCCTCTTTCTGCACCTCATTTGCTTCTTTCTGCACCCCTGTTGTCTCTTTCTGCACTCTGTCTTCCCTCTTTCTGTACCTTTCCTGCCTGTTTTTGCATCTCACTTGCCTCTTTCTGCACTTTTCTTGCTTCTTTGTACACCTCTGTTGCTTCTTTCAGCAATTCTGTTGCCTCTTGTGCACTTCTCTTGCCTGTTTCTGCACTTCTCTCACCTCTTTCTGCACCCCTGTTGCTTCATTCTGCACTTTCCATGCTTCTTTCTGCACCTGTCTTGCTTCTTTCTCCACCCCTGTTGTCTCTTTATGTACCTCTTTTGCCTCTTTCTGCACTTTTCTTGGCCTTTTTCTGCACCTCTCTTCCCTCTTTCTGCATGTCTGTTGCCTCTTTCTGCACCTCATTTGCTATTTTCTGCACCCCTGTTGTCTCTTTCTGCACTCGTCTTCCCTCTTTCTGTACCTTTCCTGCCTGGTTTTGCATCTCACTTGCCTCTTTCTGCACTTTTCTTGCTTCTTTCTACACCTCTGTTGCTTCTTTCAGCAATTCTCTTGCCTCTATGTGCACTTCTTTTGCCTGTTTCTGCACATCTCTTGCCTCTTTTTGCACCTCTGTTGGCTCTTTCTTCACCTCACTTGCTCCTTTCTACACATCTCTTGCCTCTTTCTGCACCCCTGTTGCTTCATTCTGCACTTTCCATGCTTATTTCTGCACTTGTCTTGCTTCTTTCTGCACCCCTGTTGTCTCTTTATGTACCTCTTTTGCCTCTTTCTGCACTTTTCTTGCCTATTTCTGCACCTCTCTTCCCTCTTTCTGCACGTCTGTTGCCTCTTTCTGCACCTCATTTGCTTCTTTCTGCACCCCTGTTGTCTCTTTCTAAACTCGTCTTCCCTCTTTCTGTACCTTTCCTGCCTGTTTTTGCATCTCACTTGCCTCTTTCTGCACTTTTCTTTGCTTCTTTCTACACCTCTGTTGCTTCTTTCAGCAATTCTCTTGCCTCTATGTGCACTTCTTTTGCCTGTTTCTGCACATCTCTTGCCTCTTTTTGCACCTCTGTTGGCTCTTTCTTTACCTCACTTGCTCCTTTCTACACATCTCTTGCCTCTTTCTGCACCCCTGTTGCTTAATTCTGCACTTTCCATGCTTATTTCTGCACTTGTCTTGCTTCTTTCTGCACCCCTGTTGTCTCTTTATGTACCTCTTTTGCCTCTTTCTGCACTTTTCTTGCCTATTTCTGCACCTCTCTTCCCTCTTTCTGCACGTCTGTTGCCTCTTTCTGCACCTCATTTGCTTCTTTCTGCACCCCTGTTGTCTCTTTCTAAACTCGTCTTCCCTCTTTCTGTACCTTTCCTGCCTGTTTTTGCATCTCACTTGCCTCTTTCTGCACTTTTCTTGCTTCTTTCGACACCTCTGTTGCTTCTTTCAGCAATTCTCTTGCCTCTTTGTGCACTTCTCTTACCTGTTTCTGCACCCCTGTTGCTTCATTCTGCACTTTGCATGCTTCTTTCTGCACCTGTCTTGCTTCTTTCTGCACCCCTGTTGTCTCTTTATGTACCTCTTTTGCCTCTTTCTGCACTTTTCTTGGCTTTTTCTGCACTTCTCTTCCTCTTTCTGCATGTCTGTTGCCTCTTTCTGCACGCTCATTTGCTTCTTTCTGCACCCCTGTTGTCTCTTTCTGCACTCGATCTTCCCTCTTTCTGTACCTTTCCTGCCTGTTTTTGCATCTCACTTGCCTCTTTCTGCACTTTTCTTGCTTCTTTCTACACCTCTGTTGCTTCTTTCAGCAATTCTCTTGCCTCTTTCTACACTTCTCTTGCCTCTTTCTGCACCCCTGTTGCTTCATTCTGCACTTTCCATGCCTTTTTCTGCACCCGTCTTGCTTATTTCTGCACCCCTGTTGTCTCTTTATGTACCTCTTTTGCCTCTTTCTGCACTTTTCTTGCCTTTTTCTGCACCTCTCTTCCCTCTTTCTGCACGTCTGTTGCCTCTTTCTGAACCTCATTTGCTTCTTTCTGCACCCCTGTTGTCTCTTTCTGCACTCTTCTTCCTCTTTCTGTACCTTTCCAGCCTGTTTTTGCATCTCACTTGCCTCTTTCTGCACTTTTCTTGCTTCTTTGTACACCTCTGTTGCTTCTTTCAGCAATTCTGTTGCCTCTGTGCAATTCTCTTGCCTGTTTCTGCACTTCTCTCGCCTCTTTCTGTACCCCTGTTGCTTCATTCTGCACTTTCCATGCTTCTTTTTGTACCTGTCTTGCTTCTTTCTCCACCCCTGTTGTCTCTTTATGTACCTCTTTTGCCTCTTTCTGCACTTTTCTTGCCTTTTTCTGCACCTCTCTTCCCTCTTTCTGCATGTCTGTTGCCTCTTTCTGCACCTCATTTGCTTCTTTCTGCACCCCTGTTGTCTCTTTCTGCACTCGTCTTCCCTCTTTCTGTACCTTTCCTGCCTGGTTTTGCATCTCACTTGCCTCTTTCTGCACTTTTCTTGCTTCTTTCTACACCTCTGTTGCTTCTTTCAGCAATTCTCTTGCCTCTATGTGCACTTCTCTTGCCTGTTTCTGCACATCTCTTGCCTCTTTTTGCACTTCTGTTGGCTCTTTCTGTACCTCACTTGCTCCTTTCTACACATCTCTTGCCTCTTTCTGCACCCCTGTTGCTTCATTCTGCACTTTCCATGCTTATTTCTGCACCTGTCTTGCTTCTTTCTGCACCCCTGTTGTCTCTTTATGTACCTCTTTTGCCTCTTTCTGCACTTTTATTGCCTATTTCTGCACCTCTCTTCCACTCTTTCTGCACGTCTGTTGCCTCTTTCTGCACCTCATTTGCTTCTTTCTGCACCCCTGTTGTCTATTTCTAAACTCGTCTTCCCTCTTTCTGTACCTTTCCTACCTGTTTTTGCATCTCACTTGCCTCTTTCTGCACTTTTCTTTGTTCTTTTTACACCTCTGTTGCTTCTTTCAGCAATTCTCTTGCCTCTTTGTGCGCTTCTCTTGCCTGTTTCTGCACTTCTCCTGCCTCTTTCTGCACCCCTGTTGCTTCATTCTGCACTTTGCATGCTTCTTTTCTGCACCTGTCTTGCTTCTTTCTGCACCCCTGTTGCTTCATTCTGCACTTTCCATGCTTCTTTCTGCACCTGTCTTGCTTCTTTCTGCACCCGTGTTGTCTCTTTATGTACCTCTTTTGCCTCTTTCTGCACTTTTCTTGCTTTTTTCTGCAGTTCTCTTCCCTCTTTCTGCACGTCTGTTGCCTCTTTCTGCACCTTATTTGCTTCTTTCTGCACCCTTGTTGTCTCTTTCATGCACTCGTCTTCCCTCTTTCTGTACCTTTCCTGCCTGTTTTTGCATCTCACTTGCCTCTTTCTGCACTTTTCTTGCTTCTTTCGACACCTCTGTTGCTTCTTTCAGCAATTCTCTTGCCTCTTTGTGCACTTCTCTTACCTGTTTCTGCACCCCTGTTGCTTCATTCTGCACTTTCCATGCTTCTTTCTGCACCTGTCTTGCTTCTTTCTGCACCCCTGTTGTCTCTTTATGTACCTCTTTTGCCTCTTTCTGCACTTTTCTTGGCTTTTTCTGCACCTCTCTTCCCTCTTTCTGCACGTCTGTTGCCTCTTTCTGCACCTCATTTGCTTCTTTCTGCACCCCTGTTGTCTCTTTCTGCACTCGTCTTCCCTCTTTCTGTACCTTTCCTGCCTGTTTTTGCATCTCACTTGCCTCTTTCTGCACTTTTTCTTGCTTCTTTCTACACCTCTGTTGCTTCTTTCAGCAATTCTCTTGCCTCTTATGTGCACTTCTCTTGCCTGTTTCTGCACCTCTCTTGCCTCTTTTTGCACCTCTGTTGGCTCTTTCTGTACCTCACTTGCTCCTTTCTACACTTCTCTTGCCTCTTTCTGCACCCCTGTTGCTTCATTCCGCACTTTCCATGCTTCTTTCTGCACCTGTCTTGCTTCTTTCTGCACCCCTGTTGCCTCTTTATGTACCTCTTTTGCCTCTTTCTGCACTTTTCTTGCCTTTTTCTGCACCTCTCTTCCCTCTTTCTGCAAGTCTGTTGCCTCTTTCTGTAAGTCATTTGCTACTTTCTGCACCCCTGTTGTCTTTCTGCACTCGTCTTCCCTCTTTCTGTACATTTCCTGCCTGTTTTTGCATCTCACTTGCCTTTTTCTGCACTTTTCTTGCTTCTTTCTACACCTCTGTTGCTTCTTTCAGCAATTCTCTTGCCTCTTTCTGCGCTACTCTTGCCTGTTTCTGCACTTCTCCTGCCTCTTTCTGCACCCCTGTTGCTTCATTCTGCACTTTCCATGCTTCTTTCTGCACCTGTCTTGCTTCTTTCTGCACCCCTGTTGTCTCTTTATGTACCTCTTTTGCCTCTTTCTGTACTTTTCTAGCTTTTTCTGCACCTCTCTTCCCTCTTTCTGCATGTCTGTTGCCTCTTTCTGCACCTCATTCGCTTCTTTCTGCACCCCTGTAGTTTCTTTATGCACTCATCTTCCCTCTTTCTGTACCTTTCCTGCCTGTTTTTGCATCTCACTTGCCTCTTTCTGCACTTTTCTTGCTTCTTTCTACACCTCTGTTGCTTCTTTCAGCAATTCTCTTGCCTCTTTGTGCACTTCTCTTGCCTGTTTCTGCACCTCTCTTGCCTCTTTTTGCACCTCTATTGCTCTTTCTGCACCTCACTTGCTCCTTTCTACACTTCTCTTGCCTCTTTCTGCACCCCTGTTGCTTCATTCTGCACTTTCCATGCTTCTTTCTGCACCCGTCTTGCTTATTTCTGCACCCCTGTTGTCTCTTTATGTACCTCTTTTGCCTCTGTGAGAAGTTGGCCTGGTATATGCTGTTCACTAATTAAAGTGGACACCTTGTACCAGAACAATTCGACTCTTATGGTTGGTAGGTTTAAGACAACCTTTATAGAAAGCTATCCTAGTGGTAGCTGTGGAGAGCAGCCTTCAGGCTAAGTCTTGGAGGAATGTAAAGCAGCTTGTTTTACCACACAATCTCTTGAATCACCAAATGAAAAGACACCACACAGGTATATATATCAAATATATATGTATTTATTAATAAACAACTCTCTACTAATCTCTTTATGAGATTAGAAGTCAGGAACATATGTACAAATCAAATGTTATCAAAATAAGTTTAGCACAGTTAAATATCACAATCTTAGTTTGGCTAGACCTAGGTCTAGGGCATCTAGAATCGTGGGACCCCCAAGAACCACCCCAGGTAGTTGTAGGAGATCCACAGGGGACGGACGCGGTGTCCTGGCACTGGTGCGAGTCCTGTGCGAGTCTATGCGTACAGACGCGATTGAGATTTCAATGTTAAAGGTCCCTTGCGTGTTCGAGGCGAACACACCGATCGGACTCTGTACGAGTCGAAGGACGCGGTTACAGATAGAGTTGCAAGGGAGTTGGACGCGATGTGTCTAACACAGACGCGAACCATGTACGAGTCAGCGCGATAGTCGCACTTAGAAAGTAAGAGTTTTAGGGCACTTCTAGGGTAGCTACAAGCAAGTCACTTACAGGGTAAGTAGTTCTAGGGCCCACACCCACAGGAGCACCGTAGTGCTGAAGTTACCTCACCCAGGGGAGCCGGGTGCATAGGTGTTCTTTGGTGTCGGGTCGCGGCGTCGTTTTCAATGGGAGCCAGTGAAGACTTGCTGCTTGCGGCGACAGGAGAAGTGTCCGGAGGAATCCAAGCCTGGATTCAGAAGATGGAAGACCTGAAAGCAGAGGGGACAGTGTTCAAGGGCACTTGGCAGTAACCCGGGGCAAGGAAGATGAATGCCCACCGTCGTCGATAGGATTCAGGTCGTTCACGGGTACCTTGACTCTTCGACCACGTGGTCCAGGCAGCGTCGATGATGACCAGGAGCTGGATTCAGTGTGTGCCACAACGTCTGCAGCTTACTGATGTGTTGGCGACTCGATTGGAGCCAACAAGCCTTGGTAGCAGCAAGTCTCGTGGTGATGAGGAAAAGTCAATGGTGCAGACCAGCAAGGTCTGTGGAACTTACCCAGCGAGGGTAGGTCAGGGCAGGCCTGGAGGAACCAGGGAGCCCTTTGATTTCTTTAGAAAGTCTTCTGGGGACCCACAAGCCGGCTGGCAAGGGATCGCAAAGATGCCTCCGGCGGAGTCACTCAGCAGGGGCCCACGGTCACTCGGGATAGTGTAGGCTGCTGGTTTTGGGAGGAATCTCTGCTAGAGGCTGGGACCACGCGTGGTCCAAAGCACAAGTTCGTAGAATGTCGTGAAGGGGTTGCACTCGACAATAGTGCACGGTACCCAGTGTGAGAAGTTGGCCTGGTATATGCTGTTCACTAATTAAAGTGGACACCTTGCACCAGGGCAAATCGACTCTTATGGTAGATAGGTTTAAGACAACCTTTTAAAGAAAGCTATCCTAGTGGTAGCTGTGGAGAGCAGCCTTCAGGCTAAGTCTCGGAGGAATGTAAAGCAGCTTGTTTTACCATATAATCTCTTGAATCACCAAATGAAAAGACACCACACAGGTATATATATCAAATATATATGTATTTATTTCTAAATAACTCTCTACTAATCTCTTTATGAGATTAGAAGACAAACATATGCACAAATCAACGTTTCACAATAAGTTAAGCACAAAATATGGCTGGGGCCCTAGGGGCGTACCAGACCATATACTAAGTAAGAGACTTAGGGACAACGACTTGCAGGGAGACAAGGCCTAGGGCCTTCAGAAGTGCTGGGGCCTCACGAAACCACCCAAGGCAGGTAAGTAAAGGACCCACGGGGGACGCGTGCAGTGTAGATACACAGGCGCGGATCGCCGTTGACTTCAATGGGGCAAGTCGCGGTTGGAAATAAAGAGGTTTAGGATACTTCTATAGAACCTACAAGCAAGTCACTTACAGGGTAAGTCGTTCTAGGGCCCACACCCACAGGAGCACCGTAGTGCTGGAGTTACCTCACCCAGGGAAGCCGGGTGCACAGGTGTCCTTTGGTGTCGGGTCGCGGCGTCGTTTTCAATGGCGAACAAAGAAGACTTGCTGCTTGCGGGAGCTGAAGAAGTGTCCGGTGGAATCCAAGCCTGGATTCTGAAGAAGGATGACCTGAAAGCAGAGGGGACAGTGTTCAAAGTCACTTGGCAGTGACTCGGGGCAAGGAAGATGGATGCCCACCGTCGTCGAGTGATTCAGGTCGGTTGCAGGTGCCTTGACTCTTCAGCCACGTGGTCCAGGAGGCGTCGATGACGACCAGGAGCTGTATTCGGTATGGCCCTTGACGTCTGCAGCTGACTGCGGTGTCGGCAACTCGATCGGAGCCAACAAGCCTTGGCAGCCGCAAGTCTTGGGGAGATGAAGAAAAGTCGATGGCGCAGACCAGCAAGGTCTGTGGAACTCACCCAGCGAGGGTACGTCAGGGCAGGCCTGGAGCAACCAGGGGAACCCTTTGGTTTCTTTAAGAAGTCTTCTGGGGACCCACAAGCCAGCGGGCAATGGATCGCAAAGACACCTCGAGCGGAATCACTCAACAGGGGCCCACAGTCACTCGGGACGGTGTAGGCCTCTGATCTTCGGAGGGATTCCTGTTGGAGGTCGGGACCACACGTGGTCCAAAGCACAGGGTCGTAGAACGTTGTGAAGGGGTTGCACTCGACAATAGTGCACAGTACCCAGGGGTCGCGGTTCCTCGTTACTCGTGGGGTCCACTTGCCTCAGCTTCGCTGGGGACTCACGATGGCCTAGGAGAGGTCAGGAAATCCACTTCCTGGGCTGCAGGGACTTCGGACTCCGGCGGGAGTGGCGTAGTTTGCGACCGTCGTTGTTGTTTTTGGTGCCTGCCAAGCAGGGAGTCACTCCTTGACTCCAAGGAGATTCTTCTGTCTTCCAAAGGTAGTGGAACGTCGAAGGGCCAGGATTCTTCTGTAGAGCGTCTTCCAGGGGTTATCTGCTTTGCAATGGCAAGGTTCCCCCTCTTATACTAAAAAGAGGGGATGGACTAGCTCTATGACCCCACCTATGGGAGGGTCAAGGGAGGGGGTGGCTACACCCACTTCCCTTTGTCCAGTTTCGCGACAGAGCAGGGGCAGGTAGCCCCTGAGCCGGTTTGAACTGGCATATGCACAGAGGAGCCTTCTGCTCCCCAGTGCAGGACTTCAAAGCACTCTAAGAGTGCACCCACCCAGCCCCAATACACTAAACCCTGTCTGGGAGGTGGTTACACCTCCCTGTGACAGGATGCCTATTGTTGGGCTTCCTCCACTGCGAGTTTCGGTCATCAGCAGGAGGGCAGCCCAGTGTCTGTGACTGGTGGCATCCATTTTGTGATGCCAGGGCTCTTTAGGATTCTACCGCGTTTCCACAGCAGGTACATGTCTTATCCCTCTAGAAGGGTGGAATGCTACCCCCGCCGCCAATATTGGCGGGGGGTAGTATTCCAAGATGTTTGACACCAAACACGACATGTTTTGATGCAGCCATTCCAAAGTTAGCATTTACCGCGAGGATATAATGCACTTTATAGTATATGGTTTAACCGCATCCACAAACAGCACCAGAGAATAGACTCTGAGAGCTGCAGAGGGGCCCTGCTCAGGCAGAGGCACCCCTCACATAGAAGCCAAGCACCCTGCCCTCAGGATTGATAGGGCCTGCCTTAGGGGTGACTGATAGGTTTATATGTGTGTGCAGGAGAGATATAGGAAACCTATATCTCAGTGAGGGGTGCTGGCACCACCTCACCCAGGCTGCAGTAGCAGGCCTGTGGTGTCAGATTTAGACTGCTTCCCAGGGGTGGCATAATACATGCTGCAGCCCCTGGTAGGCCTGTGAAGTACCTATGCTCTTGGCACCTAAGGTACCATATACTAGGGACTCATAAGGCACCACAGTATCCAATCATTAGTGCACCTAGAGGGCACTCCATGTCATTTAGAGAGAGCAGATAGACTGGGGCCCTGAATAGCAGGGTCCCAGTCCAACTAAGTCATAAACCAGCAAAACACCAGGAAAAAAGTGGGGGCAACCATATAGTCAGATTCCACCTTCCTACATAACCCCCCCAAACGAAAGGAGATAAGGCTAACCTTGACCAGTTGAGCCTTTATTGATTAAGTGGTCATATAAGGAAGCACCTGCACTAGCATGGTTGCCCCCTGTCTTATGGTCCACTAAGCAATCCCTCACCCTAAGGGTATGAGAGGGTCTCCACCATGGGGAATCACTACCTCTGGTGTGCTTTGGTAAAGTACAAGGCTGGTGGGGTGTCTGAGTAGGGAAGTGAGGCCCTAGGAAGGTTGGCCTCAGCTTCCTCAGATCACTGGTCACCATGTATGCCTGTCTTTCCATGACTGAGTTGCACTTTGCTCTAAGGGTCAACCTTTGACTGCCTACAGCTGGGGGTTGGGTCCCTTTGGATGGAACACTGGAGGGACATGGCATGTTTGGAACCTTTTGGTCCCAGGTTTGCCCTTGCCTAACAGAGTCCTTCTGGGGGAGGTCCCTACATAAAGGTATGGGGATCCCTCAGTGGGTTGAGGAATTTTCACCTGGCTAGGGCTACTAGACTGGGTGCCCCTAATCTGCTGATGGGGGTTCCTCTGGACAGGGGGCCCTGGGGGTCCACTGACCTCCCTGACCTCTGCAGCCCTGGGCTGACTGAGGCAGGGTAGAGAGGGGCAGTTTACCTGCTCCAGACTGGGTACCACCTTGGAAGGGTCCTCTGCCATCAGGGGTGGGGCCAGGCCAGGCCTGACTACCTCTGTGGCAGTTCCTTCACTAGGGGAGGGTCAGTTCCCTGAGGAGGCTGACCCTTACCTACTGTCTGGAGGGAAGAAGACTTTTCTTCAACCCTTGTGCTCTCTTCTGGGGAGAGTGGGCCATTCTTCCAGGCTCCATCTCTCCAAAATCTTGGGCTGGGGCTGTGGCCATCACAGCCCCACTAACCTTTACAGGGACACCCAACATCCTCAGATGGGTTTGGTGTTCAATTTCAGCCCAGGCTGAAATTTCCAGATCATTGCCCATCAGGCAATCTACAGGTAAGGTTGGGGACACTGCCAGTCTTTTTGGGCCTGTGACCCCCTCCCAGGTGAGATTGACTATGGCCATCGGGTGATCTGTTCTGACACCATCAATGTTGGTCACCTGGTATTTAAACTCAGGTAAAAGCTGGTGAGGGGGGACTAGTTTCCCTGCCACCATGGTGACACAAGCCCCTGTGTCCCTAAATGCCACAGCTTTCTGACCATTAATTATTGGCTCCAGTCTGTACCTGCCCAATGCTGTGGGACCCATGGTAAAGGTGGCAAATCCTATACCACCATCAGAGTCTGAGGAGTCTGTTGAGGGGTCCTGTCTAAACTAGGGCCCACCTCTGTTCCTCTTGCAAAAGCACCTAACTTTTTGGGTGCACTACTCCCAACTGGAGGATTACTACTGGTAGTACCAGGAGGGGTGGTAGTAGTTGTTGGAGGAACATTTTCTTTATTGCCAATCCAGGGACAACTGGGATCAGATTTCCAGTGCCCAGGCTTTTTACAGACATGGCAATAGGGTTTCTTTTCAGGAGAGGAAGGAGTTTGGGACCCACCCCCAGAAGAGGACTTTTGGGGCCCTGTAGTGGACTTATCCTTAGATTTATCCCCACCTTTCTCTTGGGACTTGGTAGAATCTTTCTTGTGGTCACCACCCTGATTCTTAGGCCTTACTCTGGTTCTGACCCATTTGTCTGCCTTCTTTCCCAATTCTTGGGGAGAGGTCAGATCAGAGTCCACCAGGTACTGGTGTAAAAGCTGGTTTTGACAATTATTAAGGATCTGTTCTCTCATCATTAGATTATAAAATCCTTTGAAATCAGTAACCCTACTGCCAACCAGCCAACCCTCCAGAGCCTTGGATGCACAATCTACAAAGTCTGTCCAGTCCTGAGTCTGTGCCTTCTGGGTATCTCTGAACTTCAACCTGTACTCCTCAGTGGTTAAGCCAAACCCATCTATCAGTGCACTCTTCAGGACCTCATAATCATCAGCATCCTCCTCTCTAACAGTGAGGAGCTTGTCTCTTCCTTTATCTGAAAAGGAGAGCCACAAGATTGCTGCCCACTGCTTTTGGGGGACCTGCTGTACTCTACAGGCCCTCTCCATAGCAGTTATCCACTTGTGGATATCATCCCCACTCTGGTAGGGAGGAACAACCTTGCTCAGGTTCCTATGGTCAGGAATATATTCTCTGCCTCTAGGGACACTGTTGCTGCCACCAGGGGGTTCTAACCCCTCTTTCTAGAAGCTCTCTGGATCTCCAGGGCTTCCTATCCAGTGCCAACTGCTTGGTTCTGAGGGCCACTTTGGCCTCCTCATACTGGAGCAGTTTGCACCTTCTCTCAGAGGAGGTCTCTCTTAAGGAAAAGTATGAGCTCCTCTGCTGGACTAAATTCTCTGCCAGAGTGATAATAGTGGTTAGATTCCCTGTAAGGGGATCTGTGCCTCTCCTCCTCTCTGTCAGTTCTCTTAGGGAGAATTCCTCTGTCCTTTTCAGGCCCCTTGAAGCCTGGCCCTTCAATCACAGAGTCTTGGTCATTCTGATTTTCATCATCTGACCCAGATACTATGACTGACCCACCCACTGATTCAGACCCTTTAGCTCCTAGAGCCAATCTAAGGTCATCTGCTGTCAGCAGATCTATCAGGTGTAGTGTTGAGGGACTCTGTCCTAGCCTCAGGTGTCTGTCAACACACATGGCTCTCAAGTCAGAGAAAGCCATGTCCTTATACTGAGGCTGAGTGGATCCACTGGGTCCACCCCTTAAGGACATTCTAGTGTTGTACAGTGTTGTACTAC
Source organism: Calotriton arnoldi (assembly GCA_963921515.1). NCBI lineage: Eukaryota > Metazoa > Chordata > Amphibia > Caudata > Salamandridae > Calotriton > Calotriton arnoldi. Next base: position 18,501 of record CAWUFW010020104.1, read on the forward strand.
CTACACTAGTTTGTGGCCTACTGATCCTAGCTTGAGCTGTGGAAAGGGTGTGCTATCCCTTGGCACACAGCTCTAAGTTCAGTAGAACTTATTGATACTAAGCTTGACTTTATATGTACCTTGAGTACCTATAATGGTTTTCAGTTAGTAATTCAAATAGAGATTTTCTGGTAAAACAATGGCAAGCTGGAATCCCACACGCTGCCCACCAATGTGAGAAGTTGGCCTGGTATATGCTGTTCACTAATTAAAGTGGACACCTTGCACCAGGGCAAATCGACTCTTATGGTAGATAGGTTTAAGACAACCTTTTAAAGAAAGCTATCCTAGTGGTAGCTGTGGAGAGCAGCCTTCAGGCTAAGTCTCGGAGGAATGTAAAGCAGCTTGTTTTACCATATAATCTCTTGAATCACCAAATGAAAAGACACCACACAGGTATATATATCAAATATATATGTATTTATTTCTAAATAACTCTCTACTAATCTCTTTATGAGATTAGAAGACAAACATATGCACAAATCAACGTTTCACAATAAGTTAAGCACAAAATATGGCTGGGGCCCTAGGGGCGTACCAGACCATATACTAAGTAAGAGACTTAGGGACAACGACTTGCAAGGAGACAAGGCCTAGGGCCTTCAGAAGTGCTGGGGCCTCACAAAACCACCCAAGGCAGGTAAGTAAAGGACCCACGGGGGACGCGTGCAGTGTAGATACACAGGCGCGGATCGCCGTTGACTTCAATGGGGCAAGTCGCGGTTGGAAATAAAGAGGTTTAGGATACTTCTATAGAACCTACAAGCAAGTCACTTACAGGGTAAGTCGTTCTAGGGCCCACACCCACAGGAGCACCGTAGTGCTGGAGTTACCTCACCCAGGGAAGCCGGGTGCACAGGTGTCCTTTGGTGTCGGGTCGCGGCGTCGTTTTCAATGGCGAACAAAGAAGACTTGCTGCTTGCGGGAGCTGAAGAAGTGTCCGGTGGAATCCAAGCCTGGATTCTGAAGAAGGATGACCTGAAAGCAGAGGGGACAGTGTTCAAAGTCACTTGGCAGTGACTCGGGGCAAGGAAGATGGATGCCCACCGTCGTCGAGTGATTCAGGTCGGTTGCGGGTGCCTTGACTCTTCAGCCACGTGGTCCAGGAGGTGTCGACGACGACCAGGAGCTGGATTCGGTGTGTCTCTCGACGTCTGCAGCTGACTGCGGTGTCGGCAACTCGATTGGAGCCAACAAGCCTTGGCAGCCGCAAGTCTCGGGAGATGAAGAAAAGTCAATGGCGCAGACCAGCAAGGTCTGTGGAACTCACCCAGCGAGGGTAAGTCAGGGCAGGCCTGGAGCAACCAGGGGAGCCCTTTGGTTTCTTTAAGAAGTCTTCTGGGGACCCACAAGCCAGCGGGCAAGGGATCGCAAAGACACCTCTGGCGGAATCACTCAACAGGGGCCTACGGTCACTCGGGATGGTGTAGACCTCTGATCTTCGGAGGGATTCCTGCTGGAGGTCGGGACCATATGTGGTCCAAAGCACAGATTCGTAGAACGTTGTGAAGGGGTTGCACTCGACAATAGTGCACGGTACCCAGGGGTCTCAGTTCCTCGTTACTCGTGGGGTCCACTTGCCTCAGCTTCGCTGGGGACTCACGATGGCCTGGGAGAGGTCAGGAAATCCACTTCCTGGGCTGCAGGGACTTCGGACTCCGGCGGGAGCGGCGTAGTTTGCGACCGTCGTTGTCGTTTTTGGTGCCTGCCAAGCAGGGGAGTCACTCCTTGACTCCAAGGGAGATTCTTCAGTCTTCCAAAGGTAGTGGAACATCGAAGGTCCAGGATTCTTCTTGTAGGGCGTCGTCCAGGGGTATCTAGGGTGCAATGCACAGGTTCCCCCTCTTATACTAAAAAGAAGGGGGACTAGCTCTATGACCCCACCTATGGGAGGGTCAGGGAGTGGCTGGCTACACCCACTTCCCTTTGTCCAGTTTCACGCCAGAGCAGGGGCAGGTAGCCCCTGAGCTGGTTTGAACTGGCATATGCACAGAGGAGCCTTCTGCTCCCCAGTGCATGACTTCAAAGCACTCTAGGAGTGCACCCACCCAGCCCCAATACACTAAACCCTGTCTGAAGCTGGTCACACCTCCTTGGGACAGGATATCTTTTGTTGGGCTTCCTCCACTGCGAGTGTCGGTCATCAGCAGGAGGGCAGCCCCGTGTCTGTGACTGGTGGCATCCATTTTGTGATGCCAGGGCTCTTTAGGATTCTACCGCGTTTCCACAGTAGGTACATGTCTATCCCTCTAGAAGGGTGGGATCATACTCCCACACCAGTTACTGGTGTGGGGGTATGATTCCAAAGTGTTTGACACCAAACACGACATGTTTCGATGCAGCCATTCCAGAGTTAGCATTTACCGCGAGGATATAATGCACTGAAGAGTATATGGTTTGGCTGCATTCACAAACAGTCCCAGAGAATAGACTCCGAGGGCTGCAGAGGGGCCCTGCTCAGGCAGAGGCACCCCCTCACATAGAAACTAAGCACCTTGCCCTCAGGATTGATAGGGCCTGCCTTAGGGGTGACTGATAAGTCCCAATGTGTGTGCAGGAGAGATATAGGGGACCTATATCTCAGTGAGGGGTGCTAGCACTTCCTCACTCAGGCCGCAGTAGCAGGCCTGTGGTGTCAGATTTAGTCTGCTTCCCAGGGGTGGCATAATACATGCTTCAGCCCCAGGTAGGCCTGTGAACTACCTATGCCCTTGGTACCTAAGGTACCATATACTAGGGACTCATAAGGTACCACAGTATCCAATCACTAGTACACCTAGCGTGCATTCCAAATCGTTTAGAGAGAACAGAGAGGCTGGGGCCCTGATTGGCAGGGTCCCAGCCAGACTATAGCCAGAAACCAGTGTAAACATCAGAAAAAAGTGGGGGCAACATAAGAGGCAGATCCTACTCTCCTACAGCCTCTTTCTGCACTTTTCTTGCCTTTTTCTGCACTTCTCTTCCCTCTTTCTGCACGTCTATTGCCTCCTTCTGCATCTCATTTGCTTCTTTCTACGCCCCTGTTGTCTCTTTCTGCACTCGTCTTCCTTCTTTCTGTACCTTTCCTGCCTGTTTTTGCATCTCACTTGCCTCTTTATGTACTTTTCTTGCTTCTTTCTACACCTCTGTTGCTTCTTTCAGCAATTCTCTTGCCTCTTTGTGTACTTCTCCTGCCTGTTTCTGCACCTCTCTTGCCTCTTTTTGCACCTCTGTTGGCTCTATCTGCACCTCACTTGCTCCTTTCTATACTTCTCTTGCCTCTTTCTGCACCCCTGTTGCTTCATACTGCACTTTCCATCCTTCTTTCTGCACCTGTCTTGCTTCTTTCTGCTCCCCTGTTATCTCTTTATGTACCTCTTTTGCCTCTTTCTGCACTTTTCTTGCCTTTTTGTGCACCTCTCATCCCTCTTTCTGTACGTCTGTTGCCTCTTTCTGCACCTCATTTGCTTCTTTCTGCACCCCTGTTGTCTCTTTCTGCACTCGTCTTCCCTCTTTATGTATCTTTCCTGCCTGTTTTTGCTCCTCACTTGCCTCTTTCTGCACTTTTCTTGCTTCTTTTTACACCTCTGTTGCTTCTTTCAGCAATTCTCTTGCCTCTTTGTGCACTTCCCTTGCCAGTTTCTGCACTTCTCTTGCCTCTTTCTGCTCCCCAGTTGCTTCATTCTGCACTTTCCATGCTTCTTTCTGCACCTGTCTTGCTTCTTTCTGCACCCCTGTTGTCTCTTTATGTACCTCTTTTGCCTCTTTCTGCACTTTTCTTTGCCTTTTTCTGCACCTCTCTTCCCTCTTTCTGCACGTCTGTTGCCTCTTTCTGCACCTCATTTGCTTCTGTCTGCACCCCTGTTGTCTCTTTCTGTACTCGTCTTCCGTCTTTCTGTACCTTTCCTGCCTGTTTTTGCATCTCACTTGCCTCTTTCTGCACTTTTCTTGCTTCTTTGTACACCTCTGTTGCTTCTTTCAGTAACTCTCTTGCCTCTTTGTGCACTTCTCTTGCCTGTTTCTGCACCTCTCTTGCCTCTTTTGCACCTCTGTTTGCTCTTTCTGCACCTCACTTGCTCCTTTCTGTACCTGTCTTGCTTCTATCTTCATCCCTGTTGTCTCTTTATGTACCTCTTTTGCCTCTTTCTGCACTTTTCTTGGCTTTTTCTGCACTTCTCTTCCTTCTTTCTGCACCCCTCCTGCCTTTTTCTGTACCTCTCTTGCCTCTTTGTGCACCTATCCTACCTTTTTCTGCACCCCTCTTGCCTCTCTCTCCACCCCTCTTCCCTCTTCCTGCACCTATGTTGGTTCTTTCTGCACTGCTCTTGCTTCTATCTGCACCTTACTTGCCTCTTTCTGCACTTCTCTTGCTTCTTTCTACACCTCTGTTGCTTCTTTCCGCAATTCTCTTGCCTCTTTCTGCACTTCTCTTCCTTCTTTCTGCACCCCTTCTGCCTCTTTCTGTACTTCTATTGCCTCTTTGTGCACCTCTCCTACCCCTTTCTGCACCCCTTTTGCCTCTTTTTACACCTCTGTTGGTTCTTTCTGCACTGCTCTTGCTTTTTTCTGCATCTCATTTGCCTCTTTCTGCACTTCACTTGCTTTTTTCTGCACCTCTCTTGCCTCTTTCAGCACCTGTGTTGCTTCTTTCTATACTTCTCTTGCCTCCTTCTGCACCTCTTAGTTAGAGGTAGTTTTAATCCCCCTGCCCTATTATGTACTAGTGCCATACAGGGGAGGTCATTCCAATCACAGGGGTACCCCAACCCATACTATACCCTGGTGTATGTAGGTGTTTTCACTGTATTTTAAGTGTCTATCAGCATAGCACTGGCTCCGGACCTGGTTAGTCAGATTCAGTTACCACCAGTACACGTCAGCAAAAAGTTGGGGGCACAGGATGACTTTGCTACAAGGCCTCTTTCTGCTCCTCTGTTGGTTCTTTGTGCACATCTCTTGCTTCTTTCTGCACCTTTCTTCGACTTTCTGGACTTCTGTTACCTCTTTCTGCATTTCTCTTGCTTCTTTCTGCGCCTTTCTTCCTCTTTCTGCACATGTCCTACCTTTGTAGGCATAGTTAGAAATTAGCATTTAAAAAACCTTTGAAATTCACCGAAAAAACCACAGGTTTCAGGGACGTTATAGTTAGAAAATAGCATTTAAAAAACCTTTGAAATTCACTGAAAAAACCATAGGTTTCAGGGACGTTATAGTTAGAAATTAGCATTTAAAAAACCTTAGAAATTCACTGAAAAAACCACAGGTTTCAGCGACGTTATAGTTAGTTGGACATTTCACTCGTACAAAACCAGAGAAATTCGGCCGTTATAGGTAGTTCAGCTAACTATAACTCGCGCCCCGCAATGCACTGCTGATGACGTCACATATTACATCATTCATGACATGGTCAGTGACATCACTGATGACATCACTGATGACATCATCCACGTGATAATCTGATGCACCTCCTCATACCCTAATATAACCTTTGATTCACCCACTCTAAAATACAGACTACCATTTTCGAAACCATAGACACACCAATACCAGTTAGTACAAACCCACTCACTAATTCCTAGGTCTACACACACATCCACTCATTCACCCATACAGTCACTCATACATGCAGTCAACCATCAATACGGCACTATCATATGCACTCACATATCTATACAGACACTCACACACCGCCACTCATCCATAGAGTTACTCACACACCTAGTCAGTCATGCAAAGAATCAATCACACTCCCATATACTCACCTATACAGTTATACACACACCACCTCACTTATTCAAACATATACTAACACATACTTACACTCTTATACAATAACTAATACAAGCACACACTCATCCATACAGCCACTCTCACAATCACTCACTCTCACATATAGTCATTTATATACTCCAACACTCACATATACTGCCTTTCACATATGCAGTTACTCACACATGTACCACTGAGGCATCCATTCACTTACCAACACACCCATACACACACTCACCCACCCATACAGCCCTTCACAGATGCACTCTTGAACCCATACACCCAGTGAATCACCCACTCACACATCTATGCACGGAGTCACACACCCCCACCCACCCACACAGACACTCAGGTACCCATACAGATACTCAGACAACCAATAAATAACCCATATAGACCCTCATTTAGCTACTCACCAACCCATGCAACCGCTTACACACCAACTGACAAACTAAACTGTGTGAATGTCTGTACCAGTCACTAACCCATGCATTCAGTAAGACACATTTAATCACTCACTTATACAGTCAGTCACGCACCTACTAAATCATCCATTCAGACACTTATACACCCACTCATTCTTCAATACACCTTGGCATATATATATATATATATATATAAAACATATGTAAAGTTTACAGAAACACACAGTCACTGGATGATGTCATCAGTGATGTCATCAGTGATGTCATTAGAGATGTCATCAGTGATGTCACTGACCATGTCATGAATGATGTAATATGTGACGTCATCAGCAGTGCATTGCCGGGTGCGAGTTAGTTAGCTGAACTAACTATAACGGCCGAATTTCTCTGGTTTTGTATGAGTGAAATGTCCAACTAACTATAACGTCCCTGAAACCTGTGGTTTTTTCAGTGAATTTCTAAGGTTTTTAAATGCTAATTTCTAACTATAACGTCCCTGAATACTATGGTTTTTTTCAGTGAATATATATATATATTTACACGTAGATTCCTCCAGTTGGGGTTGGTTTTGGCCAAGAGAAGGATTGCAATTAGTTGGATGAGTCGATGCCCCCCATGGTGGGGAAGTGGGCCAGGACCTTGCGGGAATGGGCGGCAGCAGAGTTAATTAGAATGAGACGTGTTCGAAGGGATGATGAACTAGAAGACGATGCGAGAGCCTGGTATGTCATGATCACGGAGGTCCCCATGGGGAGGGCCTCGCCTCTCAAGTGACAGGAGAACAAACTATTGAATGTGATAGACCCGATGAGGTAGCAAGACCACATGCCTCTCTTACCCTGAGTACAGTGTAGAAATGTCTGCACACATACATCATCTGGCCTGTATTGCAGGTATCGTGATTGAGGTTTTCCTTATGTGACTCGGGGGTGGTGGGATGGGTAAGTTAAAAGTTATTATGTTATGATTTCCTTAATGAGAATGACCTACATACGTTCCAGTACAATACTGAGGGCCCGATTCTGATGCGGGTTGGAAAAGCTTCCCGACCGAGGGCCTGATTCTGATGCGGTTAGGAAGGCCTCCTAACGGCATTTGCTCCTTCCAAATCGGATCAGGAACGTGTCTTCCCAACCAAGGGCCCAATTCTGATGCGGTTAGGAACAAATGTTCCCATTGAAGTCAATGGGAGTTCAACCAAATCGTATCTGGAAGCATCCGGATGCATCCTACTCCGCCGGTCGGACTTTCCCGATCCGAGTGGGTCGGACACCATTTCCCAACCGATTCGGTCGGGAAGCTTTTCCAACCCGCATCAGAATCGGCCCCTGAGTGTCTTGACACAAGATTTTGGTTATGTGCAATTATTTCTTGATGGGATTGTATTATTTCCTTGAGGGGCTACCTCCCTTACATAATTGTTTGCGAAATGTAACACTTGTTCAGAAAGTATTGTACTATGTTTGGACGGCTACAATTCATAATAAAAACATATTTAAAAAAATATATATATACATATATATTTTTTCCCTGAAAATAACAAAGGTTAAAGTGACATTATAGTTAGGTGAATTTGCCAGTGACAACATTAATGTTTTGAACTAAAAAAACACATACAATCAATCAATCAACTTTATTCGGTTTCAACAGATAAAACCATAAAAGTTATCAATACATAAAAATATCATAAAAAGATAGCCCAATTCATCACTATTAAAAATTATCAATACATAAAATATCATAAAAAGATAACACAATTCATAACAGTTAAAACACATTCCATGAGAGTCCTTGTTGATTCAGAGCCTAGGGTGCAAAGTTAAATACATGTACCATTGACCCACAATTAAGATTTTAAACAGTTAAAACAGTGAGTTCCGGGGCCTCTTTCTTGAGTATGTATGTCATTGAGGTGGCATAGACCCTGACCAATGCTGACATTTAATCAAGGCAGGACCTAGCCTTCATAGCGGAGTTCAGGAAACTGAGAACAAAGAAAATACATTCATCATGCAACAACTGTAAATAGATAAAAGCTGGACGGGCCTGTGTAAAATTCATCTTCTTTAAAATCGGGCGATAAAAGTTTTGAGGGACTTCATAAAGTTTACAAAATAATGTGAAGTGAAGCAGATCCTGTGGAGACTCATCGTCGCAGCCACAGGGTGCTAACACCTGGCCTCTGCTACCCCCCTCGGGATAGCCAACAAAAAATGGAAGAGATCCAGTCGAAACCTGGTTAATAAAAACGTTCATATATACTTAAAACCCCCAAGACATACGGCTCAGCTAACGGTGTTGTTTTCAACATGATGAATTTACGAACACTGGGTTTCTTCAGCTCCAATTCTTCCCTCTCCATTTTTCTTAAGCTGCTAAAAGACTCCCTTATTAACCCTACATCCTTTTTAGTTACCAATTCAGGGTTAGTATACAGTTCGGTTCTTCCTAGCCTTACAAAACTGTTCTTGATATATCTAAGCCATGGTATGCAAAGGGCGTGGTCAAGGGTCATGCATTCTTTTAAGATCTGTTGAGTCAATGATGATTCCTCACTCAACCATGTTTTCATCCAAAATGTTAAGGGGCGGAGGGCCAGTGTGTCACTTAAGTAAGGCACCCCCAATTCTTCATGTACCACTAGATTAGAGGTGCAACGCGGGACGCCCAGTAAACGTTTCAGGAATGCATTCTCAGCTACTTGTAAAAAATCATCTGTGGTAACATGCCCCCATATTTCGCTACCATAAGAAGCTGTTGCGACACTCTTGGCCTGATAGATCTTAAGAAGAGCTGCGGTAGGTCTCTTTCCAAGTTTCGATGCAAAATTAAAAATAGCTGCATTCACCCGTACCAAGTCTCCCCTCTTTCTTTGTTTTAAAGGGCCCCATTTCATATGCTCGTCCATTACTACCCCCAAATACGAAAAGACATCTGTGTGGGGTACTTTAGCAGATCCAACCAAAAATTGAGGGGATTTTTGGGACGGACACCCACCTGCATGACGTAGGATTTAGAGTCATTTATAGATAGATCCCGCTCTGACATAAGGGCAGAGAATGCATCAAGGAGGGTTTGTAGCCCCCTGGCAGTCCTAGAAATAAGGACTGCGTCATCTGCGTATAAGAGGACTGGGAGACCACGGCGGCCAACGTATGGATAATCTACCCCTGTTAACAATAGGGCTTTATCTAAATCATTGATATATAGATTAAACAAAAAGGGTGCTAAAATGCACACTTGGGGTACACCTCTCCTTATGTCAAAATTGCGTGAGACTCTTAAGTCCTGCGAAAATCTAACATGGGCCTTGGTTCCACGATGAAGATCTTCTAAAAAATAAACAATGTTTCTATCTACCCCGATATCAATTATGGACTGCCAAAGTTTGGTCCTATTCACGCGATCGAACGCGGAGGACAGGTCCATGAATGCAAGATGAATGGTACCAGAACGAGCAACTGTATATTTGTTAAGAATCATGGTTAGGTTAAGGCACTGGGCATACATTCACTAGTTATATTTAGCAGCGTAAACCATAGCTTGCGCCCCACCATGCACTGCTTATGACTTCACATATGACATCACTCATCAAATGTTCTATAACATCATTTATGACATCACTGATGACATCGCAAATGACAACATTGATGACATCGTTAATGACATCATCCAAACGTATTTTATGCGCATTGCTCTGTAAACGTTTATACCATTAAAGCTATGAAAGTAAATGCAAAATAGCTCAGTATAATATAAAGCGTGTTTACAGCTATCATACATACAAACCCCGTTGGTAAAGCAAGCTTGTGTTATTTGGAACATTGACACAATACCATACACTTCATGGTTAACCTATCCTGCACATGGTGTTCAATCTGTATACAACTGTTCAGGGAAAACCAAATTCCTCCAGACACTCAAGCCTTGTTACATAACTAATGCCCTACTACGGACACTCTTTAACCCTGACAGTTACTCAACCTACATTGAGGGATGAAGGGGAAATAAGTAGAAAAGTGGGTACTGTTAACACTGTTTGCTCTATGGAGCAATCAATCAATCAATCAGTAAATTTGTAGAGTGCTACTTGTCACCCGTGAGGATATCCGAGTGATGGCATGGTCCAGTTGACCATTACTGATCATTAAATATATATATCATTAATTCATACAGTTCAATATTTAATAATAGTGATTGTCATTAATACATTTAATAAAGCTTTATTAAATCAATCCCATCAGCATATCTCCCCTTTTCAAGAATTTCAGGCCTTTGGAAGCACGGTGAGGGGATTCACAGAATCAGGCTGTTTGCCAATGCAAAAAGGCATTTCCAAATGTCCAAAGCCCAAATTGTGATTCAGTAACCTGTTACCGTATGGCAATTTGGGTTTGCGAATCAGTATTTGTATGGGGTGTGTTAAGGGCGTTCCTTTCGAATACCGATTCGCATTGGTATGTGCAAATGTTTTGCGACGGAAATGTGGTCATAAAACATTCACACTTTACCGCCAACTCAAAGTTTGTGGTCACCCATTGCAAATGGGAAGGGTTCCACAAGGGACCCCTTCCCTTTGGGAATGGTTGAAAAAATATTTTTAAGAGCATGTGGTGGTCCAAGAGACCACTGCCTACTCTTCAATAATGAAACTTAAAGTTTCATTGTTTCTTTTAACCGCATCCCTTTTTCCATTAAGGAAAATGAGCTGTGTTTAAAAAAAGAAATGATTTCTTTATTTAAAAGCAATCACAGACATGGTGGTCTGCTGACCCTAGCAGGCCACCATCCCTGTGATGGCAGCTAATCGAAGTGGGTCAAAAATTGTGACCTACCTCATTAATATGCATGATTTAGGTCTATTTGGGACCTACTACGAATCGCTATTTAGGGAATAGGGAGCAAATAACCCCTTTGTACATTAGTTACAGCAATTACCAAATAGCAATGCACAAAATAATCGCTATTTGGCAATCACTAGTGCTACTGTTCGTACATCTAGCCCTAAGTCACTGGAGTCCTGTCATAGCTACTGCAACATTTTTCTTCATGTTGTGCCCAGCCAATCAGAGCATTCGCTCCTGCAGGAGCCTTACTCCTGCTGGAGCAAGTTGACTCAAGAGACAAACCCACCCTGGCCAATCAGAAAGCTCTATTTTTATTAATTGGGTTTGATGGACTCTCGCAAGAGTCCCGCAAACCTAACAGTCCAGATATACAAATATTTGTTAGCCTTAATTTCTCAAAAACTACGAAACGGAGTTACACCAAATCACAAAAAGCATGCTTTCTAGACCAAGGTCTAGGGGGCATATTACCAAGGATTTGCAACAATTATCGCAAAGCGCGCTTAGCGCTGTTTTTTTTATCGCCGGCTATCGCTGGATTTTATCGCGGAGATAACGCGTTATTATCAATGCTTATCTTCAAGGCAATAAAAATCCAGCGATAGTGGCAAAACCCAGCAATAGCGCAGAAATCCCGCGATAAATTCACTGCGCTAATGAAAAGCTTGCTAATAGGCAGGTGAGGACTTAACCTTACAATCCTAAAAATAGTGCCGCTTTATTGGCAAAAAGTGCCGCTAAAGTGGCGATACTCCCTAGGGGCATATTATCAAGGGCAGTATCGCCACTTTAGCGGCACTTTGCTGATAAAGTGGCGATATTTTTATCGCCCTATTAGCAAGCTGTCGCTAACAGCTGTTAGCGACAGCTTAATGGCGATAGCGGCCGTTTGTTGCCGCTTTGCATGTCAGCGATAATTATCGCTAATGACTTGCAAAGTAGGCGTTCCCAACTAAAAGCAACTGCAAACAGTCGCAAACACAACTTCCCCTATTATCAATGCCCGCGAAGCGATAAAAAAAGTCGCGCTAACCGCGATTATCGCTGGAATTTAACACCTGATAAAAGCTTGACTTAACCATCTTGTCAATGGGAGGTGGATTGTAAGGTTAAGTCCTCACCTGCCTATTAGCAAGCTTTTCATTAGCGCAGTGAATTTATCGCGGGATTTCTCGCGCTATTGCTGGGTTTCGCCGCTATCGCTGGATTTTTTATCGCCTTGGAGATAAGCGTTGATAATAACGCGTTATCTCCGCGATGAAATCCAGCGATAAAAACAGCGCTAAGCGCACTTTGCGATAATTATCGCAAATCCTTGGTAATATGCCCCTAGGTTCCTGCCAAATTTGGTGTAACTCAGTTCAGCACTTTTTGCAGCAGTGTCGTTCAAAAAAGTCTATGAAAAATGCATGGGGAAATTTGGTTTTGGGACCCCCTTTTTTCTCAATTCTGCGCTAGACGGATAACCCCAAAACCATCCAGGAAGGAGCTGAGGTAGATGAAGATTTATCCAACAGCACCAAAGCTAAACACAAACCAAAAAAAAGCTCTTCCTATGGCAATGCAGTCCTAACTATAACTACTGAGTAGCAACTGCCACTCCCAAAGCACTCTTCCCCATGTGTGTGGACATCAAAAGAGTACCAGAGTATGCTTACTCTAAATGGCCCTGTCATGTAATATGGAATGAGCCCTAGATGCAATTAGGCATGGCATTTCAACACCATGAACTCAAGCAATGGTGATTTCTTGTAACTGATAGAACGTGTTGTTCTTTATACCGCTTACAGTTATTTTTTGTAATGTGACTTGCCACTTATTCTCGGTTCCTGCTGAGTGTATTAAGACAATTTGATAAAGCTGATCTTTTGTGATGTGTGTAGCTCGACTCTACTCGACGTCTGAGAGAAGTTTAGCATCAGGATGCCATAGAGGAAACTCAACCAGCATCCATTTGTTTATCCTGCAGATTCCATATCCGGTATTACCGGGATGTGCTGGCGATGGTCTTTGCCATAGAGGAAATTAACCAGACTCCGGACCTTTTGCCAAACATCACCCTGGGCTTCAAGATCTTTGACTCCTGCATGTCGCAGATTAAGGCCATTGGAGCAGCTCTTGAAATACTCTCAGGGAGTTCAAAGCCAGTCCCCGGGTTCATGTGCCACTCGGGGTCTAAGCCAGCAGGTCTAATTGGGGAGCTCATGTCATCTATATCTGTTCCACTGGCAAGGAGCCTAGGTCTTTTCCATTTTCCCCAGGTAAAGAGAGCATGTGTTCTATGTACTAGAACTGATGCATAGGTGTATTAATGGTCAGATGGACAGGAGAGAGAATGAATGCAGGGGCGTAGTGAACCTCCTGCTTTGGCAGCTACAGCTGGTTTTCTATGGGCCTCTTGTGTTTGCAACTCGGCAAACCAAATCTCATAAATAACACTATGAAGGAATACAGCTGTCAATAAAAGAGCAAATGGGAGCAAGGAAGCACAAAACATGAGTAAATAGAAAAGGGAAGGAAGGAAAAATAAATAAAAGGAAGGGTGCATGCAATGATGGAAGAGTAAGTGGATGAATGGGTGAGTGGATGAATGCGTGTGTAGATGGATGGGTGAAAGAATGAGTGAATGGATAGGTGGATAGACAGGTGAAAGGATGGTCCAGTAGATGGATGGATGGGTGAATGAATAGATAAGGGGATGACATGTGAAAGGATGGTAGCCGTGCGCTGAATAAATGTCCTATTGATTGATTGGTAAAAGGATGGATCGATAGATGAATTGATGGATGGATGGATGAGTGGGGTGAAAGGATGAGCAAATGGGTGGCAGAGTGGATGAATGAGTGAAAGGATGGATGTCAGAGTGGATGGAAGGATGGTGGATGGATGGCAGGGTGAATGGATGGATGCATGGCAGAGTGAATGAATGAATGGATGCATGGATGGATGGATGGCAGAGTAGATGGATGGATCAGTGGATGGCAGAGTGAATGGATTGATGGAGTGGGAAAAGATTGAATGATGCATGAAAAAATGAATGGCTGTAAGAATGTAAAGGTGAAATAGTGAATATCGGCAGGTGAATGGAAGGGTGAAAGGATGAAAAGATAGATGTCTGGATGGAAGAGACAAGAGAGATCTTCTAGGGAACAGTCGGCTCACTTGCTTCCCATGCTTTGTGCAATCAGAGCTTTCATTTCAAAGTGGGGGTACCTTAATTTTCTGACTACACCCTTGAATGAATGGATGAATGAACAGATGAGTGGGAGCAAGGATGGGTGGATGGATGGGTGGGAAGAAAGATCAATGGATGGATGGATGGGTCTTTTATTCATAACAACCCAGAGAAAGCCACCCAGCTACCACCTCCATTTAATTTCTTCCATTTTCTTCCTGCACGTTACTGCCTTCTAGAACCCCACCAATGCTCCAACCACCCATATGCTATTCATAAAGTTCATCGTGTGAGGAATTTTCCTATGTTTCTAAGAAAGAAGTCTGTGAGGAATTAAAAAGATTGGTGGAACTATATATAATTGAACCTCTAGAAGCTAGAGGTTGGATTTTGCCTTTGGTGGTGTGAATGAACGCTAGTGGTAAGGTCACTATTCAATGACCTTCTCCATCTTAATGATTACATATTGGGGATAGATTTCTGCTAAAATGCAATGTTGGCATTGACAAAAGGGCATAAGTGGTTTTACAGCTTGTCAACAGGTCAGGTTAAAAGAAGAGTGTTGCAGGTTCACTACTTTCATCACCCTGATGGTTGTTTCCAGTTTAAAAGAATGCCATTTGGGCTGGCATCAGCTGCAGCGGTGTTCCAATGTTTAAGGTTTCAGCTGTTTGGTAAACTCAGTGATGTCATGCGCTTCCAAGATGACATGCTGTCAATGGGAAGAAATAAAGCAGATGATGACAAGAAACTGTAGATTCTGGAATTAAAAGGTCTAACTGTTGACTTTTCAAAGTGTTCATTTGCTACTAATATGGTGACATATTTTGGGAATTAAATCAGTGGATATGGTATTAAATCTAAGTTCAAATTTGTAGGGGCTCTACAATTATCTCCAGCACTAACCATTAAGGAGGAAATAACAATCCTTTTAGGATTAGCTGAGTTCTATGACAAATATGTGAAAGATTTTTCAGAGAAGACGTTATGACATTAGACAATTGCTAAAAATAAATCAAAATATATGTGGGATGAAAAGTGAAATGATGATTTCCAAAGGATAAAACATGACATTGTGAATGTTCTACTCCTGCAAGGATTTGACTCTTAGGCTGAGGCAAACCGTATTGCCACTAAAGATAAGCAGATTAACAATGCACGTAATCAAACAAGAGACGTTCTTCACATAGTGAACACATTTTCTAATCTGGGGTGACTATTCAGCCATATTTAGAGCTGCGCATGTCTTCCCCATTGTTTTTTAACTAAACTTCAAAGAATGCAGTCCAATTTTAACACTAATAATAATTCTACTAAATGGATCATACCTGATTCAAACCCTCCATCAGTGACTATTTGGTCTGAATTCGCACTTACAACCACTTAAGGATTAGTACACAGAGGGGCCGATTCCGATTCGGGCCGGAAATCTCTCCGACCGAGCCGGACCCGGAGAGATTTCCGACCGAATCGGACCCGTGCAGCCCGACCGAACGAGTACGATGCGTCCGTATGCTATCGTACTCGAGTCGGTCGGACTCCCATTGAAGTCAATGGGAGCCAGTCGTACAACGCGTACGCGGGCTCCCATTGCCTCAATGGGTGCAAGGCGAACAAGGGAGCCCCCTACAGCGGGTACGCGGCGAAGCGACTCGCGCCGTACATGCACAGGTATGGGTCCCCCCTGTGTGCGACTCGCGCGGCTACGCATACAGGGGGGTCCGACACAGACCCCCGAAGTACGGCTCCGACTGCTCTTTCGAGCCGGACGGCGCGTGTCGGTCGGACTGCTCGCGGCGCGCATCGTACTTACCCGGCCAGGGAACGTCTCCATTGCGCGGTGCGAGTCGTGTCCGAGCGAGTCGGTCGGTGCGGTTCGACCCGGGAACGAGTCGGTCGGAGCGGTTGGGACGCCCGAACGAGTCGGTCAGCGATTTCGCATCGTACTCGCTCGTCCGGACGCGCGTACGGATTGGTCGGGAAATAGGGCTCCGAATCGGATCCGGTTAAGCCGAATCCGATTCGGAGCCCTACCGGCCGAGATCGGAATCGGCCCCTAAGTCAGTTTGCACCCATGGCCACAACAGAGATTAAAGCATCCATTCAAGCCACAAAGTCAGACTCGCTCCTGGTTCCTTGTCCTTCTGTGTATTTCACATGGCATTGGATACTATTACACATGTCTTTTATAAAATTGTCAAACCTACATTCAGTGCAAGCAATGTACCCTCTACCAGGAAACAGACCATTATAAAACCTCTCCTAAAACACTGCCAGTAGATCCCACAATACCTAACAACATCTAACCTATTCTCCACTCCTATGGCTAGCTAAAGTACCTGAAAAGGCAATCAGATCAAACTCAGGCTGGGTCCCCTTGATTCTATGGTACTGAGGTTGCCATGTCAGCAGTGATGGGCAATCTAAGAAAGATTGTGAAATAAGGTGCTATCGTCCCACTCTTTCTTTAAGCTGCCTTAGACACCATGTCACATGCAGTACTGATTTCAAGCCTGCATGAGACCGGTGTCATAGACAAGTCTATAGAATGGTTAAAATCCGTTGTCAAAGGAAGAGCACATGCTGTGATCAGCCCTTCTTACACATCATCCTTTGAGCCATTTACATGTGGAGTCTCCCAAGGTTACCCTCCCATAGCCCCTTTCTTTCAACTTATATATGCAGCCCCTTAGCCAAACTCATATGTGGTTTCCAGTTAGAATTCATGACATACTCTCATAATACCCAAATCCTCCTCAAATTGGATGGAGATATACCAGCAGCACAGGAAAAATCTGTAACTACATGATCATGCTAGTTGAATAGAAGTGCCAGACCTGTTTAAACCTTGATTCTGACAAGACAGAGATACTGACTGTGTAGGACAACATGAACGCACAACTGATAGCCTTGTAGTCACTCCTCTTATCTCATAACTAAACATTGAAATTCTCTCCACAAAATCTTATATCAACTGCTAATAATTTTCAATTTGCAAGCCTCATCGGTATCTTCAGTGCCATTATTCTTTAATTAAGGTAAATACACCCTTTGGAAAACTAGAAAATAAATAATGTATAAAAATAAATTGTCAGCTAGATTGTTGTTGAAAAGAGATGAACATATTGCTCCATGTAGTCAATGGCAGCTGCATCCAGCATTTCATTAATTTAAAGTAGACAGTAGAAGAGAATACTCCATTATTCTAGATTGGTGTCATGTGTGACATTGCTGAAATTCCAAATACCTTTTAGCTCATTGATCATATGCTTCGGTTGTATTTAGTTTGACCTGCTAATAGAAATTAGGATGGTTACATTTTAAAATACAATTTCTTAGAATTTCAATACAAATGAAATAACTTAGAGTAAGAAGGTTTAAGTTTAAGTTTATTGTTTCAGTTAATTAAAACCATAGCAAGTTTGCATCTTAAAACCATAAAATATTACAATTGATTACATCATGAGATAATACTTCATGAGAAAAAGTGCAACCAATCGTTTTACCCTAAGATTACATGATTACTGTTACAGTATATTTTAAAACCACTTAGTTTAAATAAAATTGTTAAATGTAATCAACATCCATACAAGTTTTATAACCGAACCAGACTTTTCAACCCTTTGTTCACCATATGTGAATGTATAGGTGTACATGTGTATGATTTGAGATAAAAGGAATTCATATTTAAGATTTCATTACATTGGAGACTAAAAGCGATGGGCCATCAGGTGCTCAGTGCGTGGTTACACCCAAGGGATTTAACGACAAAAGTTTCTTTGGCGATCTTGAACGGTAAGTGCACAATTCAGCTAGCGATTGGCAATGATTTTGCTTCAAGGGTCCCTGCCACGCAACTTCCATTATTACTCTGGGGTGACCGAGTTGCTGTTAATAGATTGTTCACTTGAAGAAGGAACTTAGCGGCCATGCAGGAGAGCTGAATTGATTTACTGTTCATATGTTTTTGCTTTTCTGGTTGTTGTACATACCGAATAAATCTTGCTGAACTGAACTGATTTACTGTTCAGTAATGTCAGCACTGCAGTACGGCATGATCTTATATTGAGCGCCCAAAAGGCGGGGCAAAGTAGTTTCTGCCTTAAAAAAGTTACAGCCGGACAGATGCACAGAAAGTGTAATAAACGTTCGTCAAATTGGCCGCAAAGTCGGCAGAGAGAGTTCGACCATCTTTGTTCCCAGAGCGGCACTTGATCTTTTGAGGGAAGGCTCCCATTCATGTTACCAAGTAAAAATGCTGGATGGTTTGGGAAATATGGCACGTAAGGTATGGTTGAGGCCCCCAGATGTTATAAGATTGTAAAACTGACCAGCTGTGTTTTTTGCCTGCCAATTCCGCTTTATCCATCGACCATGATTTTAGTTTGGCAGCTTTATTGGCAATTTTTTTGAATGCTGCGTGGCTAATATTTAGGTCCCAGGCCTCGTGTAAATTGAGCACGGTTGGCCAGCTGTTTTTTTGGTTGTGCGCTGATTTTTCATTTCGGACCAACACAAGGCAGCCAAAGACTTGGGTAGGGCTGCTCTAAACTTCCAGCACAATTTGAGTAGTGCAGCCATTCTCGCTGCCAGCTGGTGCTGGAGCCCAAATTCTAGGCGGACTTGAGCTTGACAGGTTTATCTTGGGATGCAGTAGATTCTTTTGAACAGGACGGACTGTAGAGTATTGAGAGTCGTTACATCTTTGCCCTTAATAAATTCTGAGCCGTAGGTCAGTGATGGTAAGAATTTGACTCTAATGATTTGCAGTAAATACGTCTGAGACGAACTCCCCATTTTTTTATTTATTAAGTTGAGGGCGAAGAACAGTTTGTTTGATAAGGCCCTTCGTTGGGCAAGATGCTTTTTGAAATTTAGTCTAGCGTCCAGTTCCACCCCAAGGTATTTATAGGTACGAAATGGTCGATCTTATTTCCGGCAACTTGCCATTTGAGTTTCAGGTTTTGCTGTCTGTTTTTTGGCAAGAAACAGATGACTTTGGTCTTGCTGTAATTTAGCTTTAAGCCTAGGGATTCGGTTATACTGTATAGGGTTGTTATTTGCCGCTGCAAGCCAATAGGAGTCTGGCTACACAAAACAATGTCATCCGCATATTGTAGGCTATGCACTGGTCTATATGAGAGTTTTGGAGGGTCACTCGAGACTTCAGATAGCAGGGTATCCAGGTCTGCTGTGTAAATATTAAAAAGGCAAGGGCTAGAACACATCCCTGTTTGAGACCAATGGATGTGGGGATCTTTCTGGTCATTCTGTCACCTTTGCCTATTTTAATTTGTACCCAAGTATCAGAGTGTAGATTAATGATAGATTTGAGAAGGTTTGTGGGCAAACTCCATCTTGCCATTTTTGCCCATAAAAGGTCTCTCGGGACCGTGTTGAATGCTGATTTTAAATCGACAAAGCAGGTGTATAAGTTGGAGGCCTTATTGGTAGCTTTTTCGATCAGAAGAGTGAGAGCCAGGAGATTAGTAGTTGTGCTCTGCCTGCCCTAAACCCAGTTTGGGTAGCCGGAATGATTTTTTCGGCGGATACCCATGCTTCCAAGTCTGTCAAGAGATTGGCGGCGTAGAGTTTTGCTTCAACATCGATCAAAGCAATTAATCTGTAGTTTTGGGGATTTGTCCGTGAGCCAGATTTAAAGATGGGATGGAGAATACTGCCTCTCCATGATGATGGAATTGAGTTGGTGGTGAATGCCAAGTTGAATAGGGGTGTAAAATAAGATGCCCAAAAGATCTGGTCGTATTTGAATACAGCATTTGGGAGACAGTTTGGTCCTGGTGCCCCGTCTGGTCTAAGTTTCTTCAACGATTGCCCAACCTGCGATTCGTCCAGCCAATTAGTCTCTGGCAAACTTACATTGGGCGATACGCCCTTAACGGTTGCACCTTTTAGTGTGGCACTATGGGTGTTTTTTCTCATTGGGAAGCCTCAATATACTCTATCCAATCCGATTCTGAAATGCCGGCGTTATGATGACAATAGCTGCCATTTGAAAGTGTGTTGATTTCTGCCCAAAATCTATTACTGTGTTTTGTTTTGCTTGTGTGTAACAATTTTATCCAAATGTTTTCCTGGTAAGATCTTTTGCCGCCCAGAGTGCCTTCATGTAGGTGCGCCTTAGGCCTGTGATTTGCTCTGCGATGGAGTGGCTAGGCTTTGAGTTACTTTTGCGCAGCTGCCTGATTTCCCTATTTATGGCTCTTTTTTCTCTCTGCAAGGCTGCGGTATACCAGTAGGAGTGTAAGAAGGTGGATTATTATTTGGGGTGGGCGGACTCCCACTCAAAGAATAATTTCACACTTAGTCAGGGTGTACCCCAGAAAGTCACTAAATGAACTTGAGCTCAACCCCTGATTGCTATGGCACAGAGCAGACAGGCATAATTTAGGGCAAAGTTTAAAGTATTTATGCAGTACCAAAACAATGATAAAGTCAAAATAGCAAACAATAAAATCAATAAACAAATAAGAAAAATAAGTAAATTTCAATATACAAAATGACACAAAAATGACACAAATCCAGTAAGGGAGCCAGAGATATTTGTTTTTAAAGTTTTAAGTGAAAGAAGCACCAAAAAAGCTCTAAGCGCAAAATGATTATCACTGGTCACGGTAGACCGGAACCTAGGTTCACTTTTAAGCCAACCACAATTGATTCTGAGGTCAGATAAATTGGATAAAACAGGGGGAAGGCTCCAGTCAAGAATTTTACCTTCGGGCTAAGTCTGCACAGTGGTAGTCACAATCTCTCATAGGGGCACGGCAAAAGCCTGTATCCAGGAATGTCTCACCAAAGGCAGATAGGCACTTAGCGAGCTCCTGCTGAAGCCATTGATTTAGGTGGGTAAGGTTCTGAGCAAGAAAAGTCAAATTTCATGTCCTGGACAATTATTGCGTAAGTCAGATACTTTCTACACCTCTGTCTGGTCAAGATTTCTACCTTGAGACTTAATCTCTGATATAGAGCTCAGATTTTTCCAGCTGGACAATGCGGCAAGTTGTATTTAAAGAGGACTCCACGGGGTCGGATACCTTCTCATTGAGGGCCTGCTGAAATGGATTTGCTGCTGCGGAGAAGGTCCAAGCGAGACAAACCTGTTTCTTCAGCTCAGCGAAATTACACCTTCACTGAATTGGCTCTGGTGGTTGACACCGGTGCTCTGGCAGCTGGAAGTCACAATCTTTCTGAGTCCCACAAAGTTGCAATATTAAGCCCCTTATTCTTAAGCTCTTCACCTAAGGCTCCCAGGTTTGAGGGCTTGGCTCAGCAAAAGCCTTATGAAGGGTCCTCTGCAGGTCCATTTGTGAGTGGGCAACTGGTGATTCTTCAGCTTGTTGTGACCCTATATCCACACAGGAGGTCAGCCTCCTGACCTTTGTGATCCACTTCTTTGTCCTGGGTATAGGAGAGACCTGGTCCAGTCCTTCAGAGCTCCTCTCAGGTTACAGCAAGAAGGGGTCAATCCACTTCTTATCTCTTGCAGGTCCAGAAAGAGTTCTGAGGAGGGTATCTTGGGGTACAACATTTATGGTTGGCACTAGCAAGTGGGTAGGGGTGACTCCTAGCTCCTCCCTAACCAATGGGGTAAAGGTTCCCAGGGACAACCCTACTCACTTTTTCAGCAGTTCCTGTTTGTAGTACTACAAATAATCCCTCATTGCACTCACAGTAGCCCCTCCTTCATTGTCACTCTTAACTTGCTCTGGGTGTGGCTTCCTTATCAAAGGGTTTGGAGCCAGTCTGGCTGGGGGAACAAAGGCTTGTCTTAACCTGGTCTCACCTTACATTTACATGTGAACGGCAGGTCCTTAACAAGTTGATGAAGTTCGTGGGTCCATCCTAACTGGTCTTCCTGCAAGATAAGCGCTTCCCCTCAATTGGGTCAATGTTTCAATGTTTCTGCTCTGGGAGCAGTATTCATACCTCATTGAGGTCAAGCATTGGTAGGCCAGCTGTCAGGGGAAGAACCTGAGGTGACCATGCAAAAAGACATATTTGCTACACATGGTCCATTGGGCTCCCCAGAGCAGCCTCAAACATGCTGAGGCAAGTATCAGTTGAAGTCATGGAGTTTTCGGTTGCTTGTGGATAAGCCTGGACTCAGCTGGTTATAGGTCCTGCACAGTTGGTTTCAGCTCCAGGTGAAATAATTGGTGATTCCCTTTTTTTAATTAATAAAATGTGTCTCATTCTACTGTATGATGTATCAGCCCATTCTTATTTCAAATATGAGGATCTTGTGGAAGCAATAAAAACAGGCCATGATTAGTCACTCACGTTTAAGACAATAATGTGGAATTAAACTCAGCATAAGAGATGTAAATTAATGGGTTTGATTTTGAGACAGATAATAGCAAAGACAAACATACTCATTTTATAAACACCCTCACAAGAATTAAATAATTAGTATATAACAAATACATACTAAACAGAACAGAAAAAAGAATGAGAAATACTTGATGAATTGGCCAATAACAGAAGTAATTAAATAATATGACAGTCCATTAAAGAACCATATTTCCTCTTTTGGTAGATTAGAAAATATTGCAGCTTTTGGAAAGATTAGATGGGATACTCTTGAAACAGATTTCCAATAATAAACACACTAAGCTCTGTCCAAGTAGACCAACATAAACTCTTCCTGTGGATTTTGAAGGGGTAGTTGCTTCATAAAGATGAGACGACAGTTTGGGATTAACACCTCAGTTAAGCAAGGCTGGTACAGCTTTACATGACTAACAGGTATTTCGTAGATTTTAACCTGCTGTTATGGCTAGTATTTTTGATAAGGAGAAAAATGGGAATTCAGACTCTCAATAGCTTGTGACTACTGGTAGTAAGTAGCTCTCCCGCATGCATAGCCAGCATACTAAATCTGAACGTTATGCTTTGCTGAATAAATATATTAATACTATGTATTCTAGGTGAAAATGTGTGTATTTGCGTAACTCATAAGCTGATGTTTGAAGAAAAATGGGTCCAAAATATATTTAAAGCTGGTTTTTGAGTGATAAATCCTGTGGGGAGACGTATATTCCTTTCATGCCAGGCACAGCTCTGGCTGGCAGGTATTACCTACATAGAGGCATTCCAAACTGACAAAGCCTTCTTTTCATTAATGCTGGCAACCTTGCCTGATGCACTGAGGTGATCACTGCTGACCACGAATGTAATCTTGTCTGATGTGGTCACTATCACAACACTAATAATAATAGGAGCTCGTAATGATTTTCATTAAACATCAGTAGCTCTTATTACACAAAAAGTTTGAGACCCCTGCTCAAAGTGAACCCAATTAGTTGTGTCTGAACTAAGGGAATGACCACTGCCTAGTAATCAATATTATACAACATCTAACGCAAAGTATAAAACCAAGAAAAACCTCTCAGAGGGTAGGGAGTTTTATTTTGTGATCACAGTTCATGACTGGGTTGCGTTGCAGACATTCTAAGAGGTTTACAGAACTGCCAGGATTTAAATGAATAGCCTTCATACAGAAATGATACAATTTAGCTTCAGTAGACGAGTAAAAATGAAAGACACAATAGAAATATTTACAAAGGACACTAAGGATATATAGATATCATTACATTTGAAGAAAGTAAAACAGGTGAACGAGAGGAAGTTAAAGCATATAACTGGGACTGACACACCATCAAACAGATCACAAAAAACACTTGCAGGGCTATTCACAAAAGTAACATACACTAGTTAGTCATTTACTAGGGGTGGGCATAAATTGTGTAATTCCGTGTTGCTTAATCACGTGAAATTACCCAAAAATTCTGCAAGATTACGTGAGAAGAGTAATTCTGCATTTAGCACTATTTTCTTAGAGCAAAATGCCCCTTGCATCATAAATGGAAGCAAGGATGCATTTTGCACTAAGAAATAGTGCTAAATGCACAAGAACATGAATAGAGAGTGCAAGCAGCAGCTCACATTCGCTAAACGTGTACTTGGAGTAAGATTTTCACCTAACTTACTCCCAGTATTTAGCGATACTTTCTTAGAGCAAGATGCACCCTTTCATCCAATATGGACGTGAGGATGCATTTTGCCCTAAGAAAATAGTGCTAAAGCAACAGACCCTAAACAGCAGTTTGAGCAGCCGCTCATGCTTGCTAAATGTGCTCTCACTGTAGGATTTTCTCCCTCAAAATTTTTCTTATTACGCAAGCAGGTGTAATCATGTTACTATTGGTCATTCTGCGTCAAAGAGTAGCGCACAAATACAGAAATGACTCCGCTGTAATTGAAATTCCGCCCAGGTCTATAATTTACATGTGCACTTTACTCATAAACCTTTTAAGTAACCTTACTACTTTGGCTATTTACAAAACCTGAGCGTAAAGTTACACAAAAGTGTAGACTTACATGTTGCCACTCCCTGAATATCGATGTGGGGTCTGTAAATTACTGCTAACAAAATCGAAACAGTAGTAAGTCCGGCACCACACATGTCCAATCATTGGTACTGCAAAAACCTCCTATAGAAAATAATGGTTTTATTATAACATATTTTAACAAACATTTTTGAGAAGTAGAAAGTAATGTAACATTAATTTTTATTAAAATACAATTAGACTACTTTTAATTAATTCTACATAGCAAATTTAATTATTATCACATGATTAAAATATATTTCTTACTTTAGATGGCCACTTATTTTTTAATTTAAACTTCAGAAAAACATTTTCTGTAAGTTAATATATCAAAATGTTCTAAGCATTAAGATTGAGATATTTTACCATATGAATAACTATATAGTTGGTACACAATGAAAAATCATTCTTTTGGGAGAACCTACAAATCATACATGTCCCCACAACCAGAAGGGTCTGTTGGACGTAACAGGATATTGCCTTTGTAAATTAGCCATAGTAACAAAAAATTACAGATGAAAATGTTGTCAAACATGGCAATTCTTCACCACTTATTTTCATTTTCATGATTTGTTTCTTTGGAAAAACCTTGCAGTATATTCACAAATGACCCTTTGCTGAATGTTGTCTACTTTTCAGTATAGCTGTATAGCTTTCACACCTAGATTTCACACCTATTTCTACTGCAAACTGCAAATAGGTTGAAACTACAAACATTTGGGAAATTGATTTACTCTTAGAAAGATGCAAAAATAGTGGACAATAATTGTTCTTTTGAAACAACTCTGCTTGTTCTTGAAAGGTGGGAAGATGGTGATCCTAGCACAGTAACCTTTCATTGATGCTATTAAAATATTTAAAAAATATTAATAATAAACATATGCTTTCTTGCACAGCACATTTTTCCAGCAAAACCCAAATTTAACTATATTTTGTCTATGTTCGCAGTTCCTTCAAGGACCTCAATTTGTCATGGATACCTTTTGTGAAGATTTTAGTTTGAGCTACAACAAATATCCAAAAAGGGCATAACACCAGAAGCAGAACACCCTAGCAGTCAAGGGGTTTAACAAAGAATGCCCTAACTTTACTGCTTGCTTTACCACTTCCTTTGTGCATATCGTACAGACTATTGTTATAGGCACTGTTTTATTCGACTTTTAAGACAAAAATAATTCTTGTACAACAGAAGAGGAAATAGGAGTTTTTTATAGTTGCAGACTGACAGAAAATGCACGGACATCAAGCTAAAACCATGAAGTACTATGCTCACAAACAAAGGCAAGGATGGAGAGGGTGTTACATGACACAACTGATGACATCACACACACTCATGCATGCTTGCAGTCTGATCAGGGGTGCAGTGTCAGGGGATTACTAAAGATGGATGAAGGCAGTGCATGAAGAACACCTCTTGTTCCTCTCTTTGACAGTGTGTGATGGTTCGCTTTCTTTGGCCATTGCATCGTGCTGCACCCTCCACATTGGCAATGAGGATAGTCATGTAGTCATGAAGACAACAATCTGGCCATAACAAACGAAGCCATGCTGTGATTACAGGAAAGACTTGCTGACATTGGGTGCATACCAAGAGGGGACCACGTCCACACCAATGTGGTACTGTCAACTCCCAGGCAAAAAGGAGTGTGCAGTTACAAAATTATGGCCCAACTCATCTGGTACAGCAGCAAGAACTCCTCAGGCCTGCCCTATGAGACCATCTCCTACAGAGAGGAATGGTTTTTGGAGAGAAAGCATAAATTCCGGGTTTTCAGTTAACACGCAGAACACCGCAGTCCCACCAGCAACTTCTAGGGGCAGTATGAGGTTGCTTCAGGGAGATAACAAATAATTACTTTTTGATATGCGCACTGTTTTATTATGAATGCTCTACATAAAGCTTTGCAACTGATTGTAACCTCCACCCTCTCATGGTGCGGACAACATACACTAGCTCATCGTCACATTTTGTACCTCATAAGCAACCGCAGTGCTAACACGTGGGATCATGAAAATGTGCATGCAAGAAACAAAAACATAACAAAAATATAACTCTAGTGGGGCATATCATTGATTGCAGGCTGGTGAATCTTGATGGCGCAGCTGCTCAAGATGCTCCATCACCCTTTTGGAGCACATTGTTTTTTAGAGCAAATATAAGTTTTACTTCACATTGTAATGAATTGAAATAAAAATTCCTTAAACCAGAGAAGTAACAAATAAAATAAATATATTATTTTGAGCTATTTGTGTTAGAGGTGTTTGTACCCCTTCTTGACACATTGCCGTGGAAGTCAAGGGCTACACTACCCCCATAGGGTCCACCTTTTGTTATTAAAAAAAGAAAAATACAAGATGCGCCCCAGCGCACACTCCCACTATGCAACCTCTAGATGGTCGGTATCCCTACAGACCAACACACCTGACGGGCGGAGTTGCAACCTGCTACCATAATTCAGTGAATTGAGCGACCAAGCAACAAAGGCCCCCTTGTGGCATATATAGGTTGCTCGACCTAATAACTATTTCAAAGCCATGTAGGAGACTGACAGGGTGGCAAAACAGTCCTTACCTCTCCAATCACTGGTTAGGAAATTTTCAGAGTTTTTAAGAACTTGCCTGTGACGGATCCATTAAAGCCCTGAATATGTACTTCGATCTTCAAATGAACCCTGATTTTGATAATTTTAAATTACACCAAACACGTCAACGTGAAGGTGGATCCATCTACGTGTTTCATGCCAGGGGAGAGAATTAGTGAGCAGATGCACTGACATCGACCCCCACAAGGAAGTAAAGGTGCAGATCATCTAGGTCTTCAAGTGGTCCTCAAACAGAACATAGTCAGAAGATCAGGCATTTGGCTCAATGAAATTTCAGACTTGCCCAGTCACATGAACTGTCCAATGAATGGGCCGAGCAGCTGGAGGTGGCCTTCAGTAAAATATCTACCACTGAAGAGTTGAGTGGTACAAAAACAATCAAAGTAGAGACTGCATCAGCTATCACAAGAGGTTAGGTAGCCCAGGTGTCACCTAAAACACAGAATGCAGGAAAGGCAGGCAAATACTGTGGGCTTCCTGCCTACATCCTTCAGGATGGCCAGCCAGAGATAAAATGCGTTCAGTATGCCAAAGTCCCAACCACTTCACAAGGGTTTGCAGGGGAGGCCATTCCATGAGGAATTTGCAGCAATACAAAACCCATGTGCCATGACAGCTGCTTAGGAACCCGCTATCCACAACTGGGATCCCCTGTCCCACAAGACAATGAAGACAAAGGTGATGCAGATGAACTGTTCCTTAACTCCATTATGGTGGAAGCCAAGAAAAACTCAGAAAACTGCGACTGACATGTCGAATCCACATATCAGGAACATCATTAACCTCCCTCGCTGAAATGGGAGCATGGACCAATGTGAAGAGTAGGAAGCACTTTGATGAACTGAGCCCATGGCTCGTATTGTAACCAACAATAATTAAGATATTCGCATAACAGGACTCAACCCCTTCCCTCAGAAGGGATGTTCAAGTGCTAAGTCTCTCATGATGGCACAGCGTGTCATGCTAGGTTCTTTGTTGCAACATGGGGAGTAGAGATCCTCTACGCTGCTCCATGGCTGAAGAATTTAAATTAATACAGTTCGCCACAGCCATCAAATCAGAAAGTGTAGAGTAAGTATTGTCAGAATTCCAACATCTCTTTAGAAGCTTGGTAATCTCCATGCACCTTCAGTGTTTCTGCACAATAACACAACCATGAACCTGGCAGGGTTATGACATTACCAATTCCCCTACTGCCTTTGCCTGATTGTAGAGGCCAAATTATAAAAACCTAAAGACTTGGAGTCATTGAGAAAGTTTCAGGCCACACTCCCTGGGTCTCTCCTAATATCAAGCAAACCTAAGCAACCTGGAAGCATCAGAATCTGTCACAACATTAGACTACAGAATAAAGCCATAAAGGAGAGTGGCACATTACCCCAACAATCGGCAACCTCATTAATTACCTTAGTGGAGCCTGTTGATGTTCAAAATGATATCAAAAATATGGAGGTAGTGATGGAAGCTGCAGAACCAAACATTGGTGATAGCATGAACATGGGAGGACCCAAAGGGCTCAGAAACTCTGGAACCCCTGAACCATCACTATCATAGAGATCAAGAACAGAAAGTGCCGAGATCTCTCTGGAAGGAGCAAGAGAACCACATAAAAATGTACTCTCTCCCAGAGATCATCCCTACAGACTGCAACAATACATTTGAAGATCGTGGAGGTTGAAAGACTATTTTTGTTTATAGTTATTAGGGTTTTAGTAGCAAAACAGTTTGTTATATTTGTTAAACTCAGCCGAGGTGCGTTCTTTTTAACTAAAAGAAAAAACTTGAGGAGAAATGTAGTTGCCACATTCCACACCTGATGACATCACAAGCACACATTCACAATTGCATTCTGGTAAGTAGACATAATATCGAACTTTTAATATCGATATACATAAATATCGAGTTTAATCGATAGTATTAAATATCGATGTTATGTATATCGATGTTAAAAATATCGATTTTAAGTATTGTTAAAAATATCGAAGTTTGTAATATCGACTGTTAAAATATTGTTATGTTAAAATATTGTTATTGTAGTATATTGTAATGTATATAGAGTTTGTTTGTAGTATATTAATAGTAAGTTAATGTTATAAAAATGTTATAAAAATATATTTGTCTACTATTTTTTAGGAGCGGGATGTTGGGTTTATAGGGGATAAGGGTGGAAAGTGTTTATAAAAATGTACTTAAATATGTAAGAAATTCAAAATTAAAATTTATAATTTAGAAATTATATTTTTGATTTTAGAAAATTATTTTTAGGAGCCGGATGTTGGGTTTATATAGTGGATAAGGTCGGGAGTATTTAAAAATAATTTATAAAAATTTTAAGACATTTTAAATTATAATTTAGAAAATATATTTTCGAAATTATAAAAATGTTGCAATTAATTATATTAAATATTGTACTAATTTATGATAGGTATTGTCAAATAATTAAAATTTAATGTATAGTGTAGTTAGTGATATTACATTAATTTAAATAGTGTCCAGCACCTACCCTGAATTAATACTAACTGGAGTGGGAGTAGTAAATTAATTAAGTTCAGTGTCCAGCAGTTACCCCTAATTAATACTAACTGGAGTAGGAATAGTAAATTAATTAAGTTTAGTGTCCATCACCTGATCTGAACTAGTAAGAACTGGAGTGGGAATATTAAATTAATTAAGTTTAGTGTCCAGCACCTACCCCTAATTAATACTACCTGGATTGGGAATAGTAAATTAATTAAGTTTACTGTCCAGCACCTACCCCTAATTAATACTAACTGGAGTGGGAATAGTAAATTAATTAAGTTTAGTGTCCAGCACCTACCCCTAATTAATACTAACTGGAGTGGGAATAGTAAATTAATAAAGTTTACTGTTCAGCACCTATCATTAATTAATACTAACTGGAGTGGGAATAGTAAATTAATTAAGTTTAGTGTCCAGCACCTACCCCTAATTAATACTAACTGGAGTGGGAATAGTAAATTAATTAAATTTAGTGTCTAGCATCTACCACTAATTAATACTAACTGGAGTGGGAATAGTAAATTAATTAAGTTTAGTGTCCACACCTACCTTGAATTAATACTAACTGGAGTGGGAATAGTAAATTAATTAAGTTTAGTGTCCAGCAACTATCCCTAATGAATACTAACTGGAGTGGGAGTAGTAAATTAATTAAATTTAGTGTCCAGCACCGACTCGTAATTAATACTAACTGGAGTGGAAATAGTACATTAATTAAGTTTAGTGTTCAGCACCTACCCCTAAATAATACTAACTGGAGTGGGAATACTAAATTAATTAAGTTTAGTGTCCAGAGCATACCTCTAATTAATACTAACTGGAGTGGGAATAGTAAATTAATTAAGTTTACTGTCCAGCACCTACCCCTAATTAATACTAACTGGAGTGGGAATAGTAAATTAATTAAGTTTAGTGTCCAGCACCTACCCCTAATTAATACTAACTGGAGTGGGAATAGTAAATTAATAAAGTTTACTGTTCAGCACCTATCATTAATTAATACTAACTGGAGTGGGAATAGTATATTAATTAAGTTTAGTGTCCAGCACCTACCCCTAATTAATACTAACTGGAGTGGGAATAGTAAATTAATTAAATTTAGTGTCCAGCACCTACTCCTAATTAGTACTAACTGGAGTGGGAATAGTAAATGAATTAAGTTTAGTGCCCAGCACCTACCCCTAATTAATACTAACTGGGGAAGGAATAGTAAAATAATTAAGTTTAGTGTCCATCACCTACCCTGAATTAATAATAACTGGAGTGGGAATATTAAATTAATTAAGTTTAGTGTCGAGCACCTACCCCTAATTAATACTAACTGTATTGGAAATAGTAAATTAATTAAGTTTAGTGTCCAGCACCTACCCCTAATTAATACTAACTGTATTGGGAATAGTAAATTAATTAAGTTTACTGTCCAGCACCTACCCCTAATTAATACTAACTGGAGTTGGAATAGTCAATTAATTAAGTTTAGTGTGCAGCATCTAACCTGATTTAATACTAACTGGAGTGGGAGTAGTAAATTAATTAAGTTTAGTGTCCAGCAGCTACCCCTAATTAATACTAACTGGAGTAGGAATAGTAAATTAATTAAGTTTAGTGTCCATCACCTAATCTGAATTAATTTTACCTGGAGTGGGAATATTAAATTAATTAAGTGTAGTGTCCAGCACGTACCCCTAATTAATACTAACTGGATTGGGAATAGTTAATTAATTAAGTTTACTGTCCAGCACCTACCCCTAATTGAAATGAAATGAAAATAAAATTTATGTAGCGCAATAGCTACCCTCAGTCCTCCTAGCGCTTGTGGACTAACGCAGAATAACAGGAGAGGAGCGGATTAGATGCATTCATTGAAAAGAACGGTTTTAGAAGCTTTCGAAAGGAGAGCAGGTTTTGTTCCTTTCGCAGATGGAGTGGGAGGGAGTTCCATGAGTTGGCAGCATTATGGGAGAAGGAACGCCCGCCCCATCTAGCCTTCCTTATTCTGTGTGAGGTGACTAGGAAGGAAGACATAGAGCGGCGATCTCTGGGAGGTTGATAGGGAGTGATCATGTATTGGATTGAGACTGGGCCCTTCTTCCAGAAGGCGCTATGAGTCAGGCACATGGCCTTAAACTGGATCCTTGCCTTAATTGGTAGCCAATGGAGGCTCCTTAGTGCAGGTTTCGCCGAATGTCGACGGGGGACCTGCAAAAGCATGCGAGCAGCACAGTTCTGAATGACCTGGAGCTTATGGATGGTAGTTTGGAGGGCTCCCAGGTAGATGGAGTTCCCATAATCCAGGCGAGAGAGGATGAGGGCCTGAACCATGATCCTTCTCGCCTGAAAAGGGAGAAGGGGGAGGATCTTACGAACCATCCTCAGGAGGCCGTAGCAAGAGGATGAGATTTTGACGGCCCGGTGATTGAAACTGAGCGAGCGATCAAGCCACACACCAAGGCTCTTGATCTGAGTCTTCGGATCAGGAGCGGGACCGAGGGAATTCGGCCAGAGCGGAACCGGGTCGAATGAGGGTGAGTTGCCCAAAAGCATGAGCTCGGTCTTATCCCCATTCAGCTTAAGGCACGTAATTAATACTAACTGGAGTGGGAATAGTACATTAATTAACTTTAGTGTCCAACACCTACCCCTAATTAATACTATCTGGAGTGAAAATAGTAAATTAATTAAGTTTAGTGTCTAGCACCTACCCTGAATTAATACTAACTGGAGTGGGAATAGTAAATTAATTAAGGTTAGTGTCAAGCACCTACCCCTAATTAATATTAACTGGAGTGGGAATAGTAAATTAATTAAGTTTAGTGTCCAGCACCTACCCTGAATTAATACTAACTGGAGTGGGAATAGTAAATTAATTAAGGTTAGTGTCAAGCACCTACCCCTAATTAATATTAACTGGAGTGGGAATAGTAAATTAATTAAGTTTAGTGTCCAGCACCTACCCTGAATTAATACTAACTGGAGTGGTAATAGTAAATTAATTAAGTTTAGTGTCCAGCACCTATCCTGAATTAATCCTAACTGGAGTAGGAATAGTAAATTATTTAAGTTTAGTCTCCAGCACCTATCCCTAATTAATACTAACTGGAGTGGGAATAGTAAATTAATTAAGTTTAGTGTCCAGCATTTACCTTGAATTAATACTAACTGTAGTGGGAGTAGTAAATTAATTAAGTTTAATGTCCAGCACCTACCCCTAATTAATACTAACTGGAGTGGGAAAAGTAAATTAATTAAGTTTAGTGTCCACACCTACCCCTAATTAATACTAACTGGAGTGGGAATAGTAAATTAATTAAGTTTAGTGTCCAGCAGCTACCCCTAATTAATACTAACTGGAGTAGGAATAGTACATTAATTAAGTTTAGTGTCCAGCACCTGCCCTGAATTAATACTAACTGGAGTGGGAGTAGTAAATTAATTAAGTTTAGTGTCCAGCAGCTTCCCTAATTAATACTAACTGGAGTAGGAATAGTAAATTAATTAAGTTTAGTGTCCATCACCTAATCTGAATTAATATTACCTGGAGTGGGAATATTAAATTAATTAAGTTTAGTGTCCAGCACCTACCCTGAATTAATGCTAACTGGAGTGGGAGTAGTAAAATAATTACGTTTACTGTCCAGCACCTACCCCTAATTAATACTAACTGGAGTGGGAATAGTAAATTAATGAAGTTTAGTGTCCAGCACCTACCCTGAATTAATAATAACTGGAGTGGGAATATTAAATTAATTAAATTTAGTGTCCAGCATCTACCCCTAATTAATACTAACTGTATTGGGAATAGTAAATTAATTAAGTTTACTGTCCAGCACCTACCCCTAATTAATACTAATTGGAGTGGGAATAGTAAATTAATTAAGTTTAGTGTCCAGCACCTACCCCTAATTAATACTAACTGGAGTGGGAATAGTACATTAATTAAGTTTAGTGTCCAGCACCTACCCTGAATTAATACTAACTGGAGTGGGAGTAGTAAATTAATTAAGTTCAGTGTCCAGCAGCTACCCCTAATTAATACTAACTGGAGTAGGAATAGTAAATTAATTAAGTTTAGTGTCCATCACCTAATCTGAACTAGTAAGAACTGGAGTGGGAATATTAAATTAATTAAGTTTAGTGTCCAGCACCTACCCCTAATTAATACTACCTGGATTGAGAATAGTAAATTAATTAAGTTTACTGTCCAGCACCTACCCCTAATTAATACTAACTGGAGTGGGAATAGTAAATTAATTAAGTTTAGTGTCCAGCATCTACCTTGAAATAATACTAACTGTAGTGGGAGTAGTAAATTAATTAAGTTTACTGTCCAGCACCTACCCCTAATTAATACTAACTGGAGTGGGAATAGTAAATTAATTAAGTTTAGTGCCCAGCACCTACCTTGAATTAATACTAACTGGAGTAGGAATAGTAAATTAATTAAGTTTAGTGTTCAGCACCTACCCTGAATTAATACTAACTGGAGTAGGAATAGTAAATTAATTAAGTTTAGTGTCCAGCACCTACCCTGAATTAATACTAACTGGAATAGGAATAGTAAATTAATTAAGTTTAGTGTCCACACCTACTCCTAATTAATACTAACTGCAGTGGGAATACTAAATTAATTAAGTTTAGTGTCCAGCACCTACCCGAAATTAATACTAACTGGAGTGTGAGTAGTAAATTCATTAAGTTTACTGTCCAGCACCTACCCCTAATTAATACTAACTGGAGTGGGAATAGTAAATTAATTACGTTTAGTGTCCAGCACCTACCCTAAATTAATACTAACTGGAGTGGGAATAGTAAATTAATTAAGTTTAGTGTCAAGCACCTACCCTGAATTCATACTAACTGGTGTGGGAATAATAAATTAATTAAGTTTAGTGTCCAGCACCTACCCTGAATTAATACTAACTGGAGTAGGAATAGTAAATTAATTAAGTTTAGTGTCCACACATACTCCTAATTAATACTAACTGGAGTGGGAATACTAAATTAATTACGTTTAGTGTCCAGCACCTACCCGAAATTAATACTAACTTGAGTGGGAGTAGTAAATTAATTAAGTTTAGTGTCCAGCAGCTACCCCTAATTAATACTAACTGGAGTAGGAATAGTAAATTAATTAAGTTTAGTGTCCAGCACCTGCCCTGAATTAATATTACCTGGAGTGGGAATATTAAATTAATTAAGTTTAGTGTCCAGCACCTCCCCTGAATTAATACTAACTGGAGTGGGAGTAGTAAAATAATTAAGTTTACTGTCCAGCACCTACCCCTAATTAATACTAACTGGAGTGGGAATAGTAAATTAATTAAGTTTAGTGTCCAGCACCTACCCTGAATTAATAATAACTGGAGTGGGAATATTAAATTAATTAAATTTAGTGTCCAGCATCTACCCCTAATTAATACTAACTGTATTGGGAATAGTAAATTAATTAAGTTTACTGTCCAGCACCTACCCCTAATTAATACTAACTGGAGTGGGAATAGTAAATTAATTAAGTTTAGTGTCCAGCACCTACCCTAATTAATACTAACTGGAGTGGGAATAGTACATTAATTAAGTATAGTGTCCAGCACCTACCCTGAATTAATACTAACTGGAGTGGGAGTAGTAAATTAATTAAGTTCAGTGTCCAGCAGCTACCCTAATTAATACTAACTGGAGTAGGAATAGTAAATTAATTAAGTTTAGTGTCCATCACCTAATCTTAACTAGTAAGAACTGGAGTGGGAATATTCAATTAATTAAGTTTAGTGTCCAGCACATACCCCTAATTAATACCTGGATTGGGAATAGTAAATTAATTAAGTTTACTGTCCAGCACCTACCCCTAATTAATACTAACTGGAGTGGGAATAGTAAATTAATTAAGTTTAGTGTCCAGCACCTACCCCTAATTAATACTAACTGGAGTGGGAATAGTAAATTAATTAAGTTTAGTGTCCAGAACATACCTCTAATTAATACTAACTGGAGTGGGAATAGTAAATTAATTAAGTTTACTGTCCAGCACCTACCCCTAATTAATACTAACTGGAGTGGGAATAGTAAATTAATTAAGTTTAGTGTCCAGCACCTACCCCTAATTAATACTAACTGGAGTGGGAATAGTAAATTAATAAAGTTTACTGTTCAGCACCTATCATTAATTAATACTAACTGGAGTGGGAATAGTATATTAATTAAGTTTAGTGTCCAGCACCTACCCCTAATTAATACTAACTGGAGTGGGAATAGTAAATTAATTAAATTTAGTGTCCAGCACCTACTCCTAATTAGTACTAACTGGAGTGGGAATAGTAAATGAATTAAGTTTAGTGCCCAGCACCTACCCCTAATTAATACTAACTGGGGAAGGAATAGTAAAATAATTAAGTTTAGTGTCCATCACCTACCCTGAATTAATAATAACTGGAGTGGGAATATTAAATTAATTAAGTTTAGTGTCGAGCACCTACCCCTAATTAATACTAACTGTATTGGAAATAGTAAATTAATTAAGTTTAGTGTCCAGCACCTACCCCTAATTAATACTAACTGTATT
The DNA here is from genome assembly GCA_963921515.1 of Calotriton arnoldi. Lineage (NCBI taxonomy): Eukaryota > Metazoa > Chordata > Amphibia > Caudata > Salamandridae > Calotriton > Calotriton arnoldi. Next base: position 54,826 of record CAWUFW010020104.1, read on the forward strand.
GGGAATAGTAAATTAATTAAGTTTACTGTCCAGCACCTACCCCTAATTAATACTAACTGGAGTTGGAATAGTCAATTAATTAAGTTTAGTGTGCAGCACCTACCCTGATTTAATACTAACTGGAGTGGGAGTAGTAAATTAATTAAGTTTAGTGTCCAGCAGCTACCCCTAATTAATACTAACTGGAGTAGGAATAGTAAATTAATTAAGTTTAGTGTCCATCACCTAATCTGAATTAATTTTACCTGGAGTGGGAATATTAAATTAATTAAGTGTAGTGTCCAGCACCTACCCCTAATTAATACTAACTGGATTGGGAATAGTTAATTAATTAAGTTTACTGTCCAGCACCTACCCCTGATTGAAATGAAATGAAAATAAAATTTATGTAGCGCAATAGCTACCCTCAGGCCTCCTAGCGCTTGTGGACTAACGCAGAATAACAGGAGAGGAGCGGATTAGATGCACTCATTGAAAAGAACGGTTTTTAGAAGCTTTCGAAAGGAGAGCAGGTTTTGTTCCTTTCGCAGATGGAGTGGGAGGGAGTTCCATGAGTTGGCAGCATTATGGGAGAAGGAACGCCCGCCCCATCTAGCCTTCCTTATTCTGTGTGAGGTGACTAGGAAGGAAGACATAGAGCGGCGATCTCTGGGAGGTTGATAGGGAGTGATCATGTATTGGATTGAGACTGGGCCCTTCTTCCAGAAGGCGCTATGAGTCAGGCACATGGCCTTAAACTGGATCCTTGCCTTAATTGGTAGCCAATGGAGGCTCCTTAGTGCAGGTTTCGCCGAATGACGACGGGGGACCTGCAAAAGCATGCGAGCAGCACAGTTCTGAATGACCTGGAGCTTATGGATGGTAGTTTGGAGGGCTCCCAGGTAGAGGGAGTTCCCATAATCCAGGTGAGAGAGGATGAGGGCCTGAACCATGATCCTTCTTGCCTGAAAAGGGAGAAGGGGAGGATCTTACTGAAGCATCCTCAGGAGGCCGTAGCAAGAGGATGAGATTTTGACGGCCCGGTGATTGAAACTGAGCGAGCGATCAAGCCACACACCAAGGCTCTTGATCTGAGTCTTCGGATCAGGAGCGGGACCGAGGAATTCGGCCAGAGCGGAACCGGGTCGAATGAGGGTGAGTTGCCCAAAAGCATGAGCTCGGTCTTATCCCCATTCAGCTTAAGGCACGTAATTAATACTAACTGGAGTGGGAATAGTACATTAATTAACTTTAGTGTCCAACACCTACCCCTAATTAATACTATCTGGAGTGGAAATAGTAAATTAATTAAGTTTAGTGTCTAGCACCTACCCTGAATTAATACTAACTGGAGTGGGAATAGTAAATTAATTAAGGTTAGTGTCAAGCACCTACCCTAATTAATATTAACTGGAGTGGGAATATTAAATTAATTAAGTTTAGTGTCCAGCACCTACCCTGAATTAATACTAACTGGAGTGGGAATAGTAAATTAATTAAGGTTAGTGTCAAGCACCTACCCTAATTAATATTAACTGGAGTGGGAATAGTAAATTAATTAAGTTTAGTGTCCAGCACCTACCCTGAATTAATACTAACTGGAGTGGGAATAGTAAATTAATTAAATTTAGTGTCTAGCATCTACACTTAATTAATACTAACTGGAGTGGTAATAGTAAATTAATTAAGTTTAGTGTCCAGCACCTATCCTGAATTAATCCTAACTGGAGTGGTAATAGTAAATTAATTAAGTTTAGTCTCCAGCACCTATCCCTAATTAATACTAACTGGAGTGGGAATAGTAAATTAATTAAGTTTAGTGTCCAGCATTTACCTTGAATTAATACTAACTGTAGTGGGAGTAGTAAATTAATTAAGTTTAATGTCCAGCACCTATCCCTAATTAATACTAACTGGAGTGGGAAAAGTAAATTAATTAAGTTTAGTGTCCACACCTACCCCTAATTAATACTAACTAGAGTGGGAATAGTAAATTAATTAAGTTTAGTGTCCAGCAGCTACCCCTAATTAATACTAACTGGAGTGGGAATAGTAAATTAATTAAGTTTAGTGTCCAGCACCTGCCCTGAATTAATACTAACTGGAGTGGGAGTAGTAAATTAATTAAGTTTAGTGTCCAGCAGCTTCCCCTAATTAATACTAACTGGAGTAGGAATAGTAAATTAATTAAGTTTAGTGTCCAGCACCTACCCCTAATTAATACTAACTGGAGTGGGAATAGTAAATTAATTAAGTTTAGTGTCCAGCACCTACCCCTAATTAATACTAACTGGAGTGGGAATAGTACATTAATTAAGTTTAGTGTCCAGCACCTACCCTGAATTAATACTAACTGGAGTGGGAGTAGTAAATTAATTAAGTTAAGTGTCCAGCAGCTACCCCTAATTAATACTAACTGGAGTAGGAATAGTAAATTAATTAAGTTTAGTGTCCATCACCTAATCTGAACTAGTAAGAACTGGAGTGGGAATATTAAATTAATTAAGTTTAGTGTCCAGCACCTACCCCTAATTAATACTACCTGGATTGGGAATAGTAAATTAATTAAGTTTACTGTCCAGCACCTACCCCTAATTAATACTAACTGGAGTGGGAATAGTAAATTAATTAAGTTTAGTGTCCAGCATCTACCTTGAAATAATACTAACTGTAGTGGGAGTAGTAAATTAATTAAGTTTACTGTCCAGCACCTACCCCTAATTAATACTAACTGGAGTGGGAATAGTAAATTAATTAAGTTTAGTGCCCAGCACCTACCTTGAATTAATACTAACTGGAGTAGGAATAGTAAATTAATTAAGTTTAGTGTCCAGCACCTACCCTGAATTAATACTAACTGGAGTAGGAATAGTAAATTAATTAAGTTTAGTGTCCAGCACCTACCCTGAATTAATACTAACTGGAATAGGAATAGTAAATTAATTAAGTTTAGTGTCCACACCTACTCCTAATTAATACTAACTGGAGTGGGAATACTAAATTAATTAAATTTAGTGTCCAGCACCTACCCGAAATTAATACTAACTGGAGTGTGAGTAGTAAATTCATTACGTTTACTGTCCAGCACCTACCCCTAATTAATACTAACTGGAGTGGGAATAGTAAATTAATTAAGTTTAGTATCCAGCACCTACCCTAAATTAATACTAACTGGAGTGGGAATAGTAAATTAATTAAGTTTAGTGTCAAGCACCTACCCTGAATTCATACTAACTGGTGTGGGAATAATAAATTAATTAAGTTTAGTGTCCAGCACCTACCCTGAATTAATACTAACTGGAGTAGGAATAGTAAATTAATTAAGTTTAGTGTCCACACATACTCCTAATTAATACTAACTGGAGTGGGAATACTAAATTAATTAAGTTTAGTGTCCAGCACCTACCCGAAATTAATACTAACTTGAGTGGGAGTAGTAAATTAATTAAGTTTAGTGTCCAGCAGCTACCCCTAATTAATACTAACTGGAGTAGGAATAGTAAATTAATTAAGTTTAGTGTCCAGCACCTGCCCTGAATTAATACTAACTGGAGTGGGAGTAGTAAATTAATTAAGTTTTGTGTCCAGCAGCTTCCCTAATTAATACTAACTGGAGTAGGAATAGTAAATTAATTAAGTTTAGTGTCCATCACCTAATCTGAATTAATATTACCTGGAGTGGGAATATTAAATTAATTAAGTTTAGTGTCCAGCACCTACCCTGAATTAATACTAACTGGAGTGGGAGTAGTAAAATAATTAAGTTTACTGTCCAGCACCTACCCCTAATTAATACTAACTGGAGTGGGAATAGTAAATTAATTAAGTTTAGTGTCCAGCACCTACCCTGAATTAATAATAACTGGAGTGGGAATATTAAATTAATAAAATTTAGTGTCCAGCATCTACCCCTAATTATTACTAACTGTATTGGCAATAGTAAATTAATTAAGTTTACTGTCCAGCACCTACCCCTAATTAATACTAACTGGAGTGGGAATAGTAAATTAATGAAGTTTAGTGTCCAGCACCTACCCCTAATTAATACTAACTGGAGTGGGAATAGTACATTAATTAAGTATAGTGTCCAGCACCTTCCCTGAATTAATACTAACTGGAGTGGGAGTAGTAAATTAATTAAGTTCAGTGTCCAGCAGCTACCCCTAATTAATACTAACTGGAGTAGGAATAGTAAATTAATTAAGTTTAGTGTCCATCACCTAATCTTAACTAGTAAGAACTGGAGTGGGAATATTCAATTAATTAAGTTTAGTGTCCAGCACCTACCCCTAATTAATACCTGGATTGGGAATAGTAAATTAATTAAGTATACTGTCCAGCACCTACCCCTAATTAATACTAACTGGAGTGGGAATAGTAAATTAATTAAGTTTAGTGTCCAGCACCTACCCCTAATTAATACTAACTGGAGTGGGAATAGTAAATTAATTATGTTTAGTGTCCAGCATCTACCTTGAATTAATACTAACTGTAGTGGGAGTAGTAAATTAATTAAGTTTACTGTCCAGCACATACCCCTAATTAATACTAACTGGAGTGGGAATAGTAAATTAATTAAGTTTAGTGTCCAGCACCTACCTTGAATTAATACTAACTGGAGTAGGAATAGTAAATTAATTAAGTTTAGTGTCCAGCACCTACCCTGAATTAATACTAACTGAAGTAGGAATAGTAAATTAATTAAGTTTAGTGTCCAGCACCTACCCTGAATTAATACTAACTGGAGTAGGAATAGTAAATTAATTAAGTTTAGTGTCCACACCTACTCCTAATTAATACTAACTGGAGTGGGAATACTAAATTAATTAAGTTTAGTGTCCAGCACCTACCCGAAATTAATACTAACTGGAGTGTGAGTAGTAAATTAATTAAGTTTACTGTCCAGCACCTACCCCTAATTAATACTAACTGGAGTGGGAATAGTAAATTAATTAAGTTTAGTGTCCAGCACCTACACTAAATTAATACTAACTGGAGTGGGAATAGTAAATTAATTAAGTTTAGTGTCAAGCACCTACCCTGAATTCATACTAACTGGTGTGGGAATAATAAATTAATTAAGTTTAGTGTCCAGCACCTACCCGAAATTAATACTAACTGGAGTGTGAGTAGTAAATTCATTAAGTTTACTGTCCAGCACCTACCCTAATTAATACTAACTGGAGTGGGAATAGTAAATTAATTAAGTTTAGTGTCCAGCACCTACCCCTAATTAATACTAACTTGAGTGGGAATAGTACATTAATTAAGTTTAATGTCCAGCACCTACCCTGAATTAATTCTAACTGGAGTGGGAGTAGGAAATTAATTAAGTTCAGTGTCCAGCAGCTACCCCTAATTAATACTAACTGGAGTAGGAATAGTAAATTAATTAAGTTTAGTGTCCATCACCTAATCTGAACTAGTAAGAACTGGAGTGGGAATATTAAATTAATTAAGTTTAGTGTCCAGCACCTACCCCTAATTAATACTACCTGGATTGGGAATAGTAAATTAATTAAGTTTACTGTCCAGCACCTACCCCTAATTAATACTAACTGGAGTGGGAATAGTAAATTAATTAAGTTTATTGTCCAGCATCTACCTTGAAATAATACTAACTGTAGTGGGAGTAGTACATTAATTAAGTTTACTGTCCAGCACCTACCCCTAATTAATACTAACTGGAGTGGGAATAGTAAATTAATTAAGTTTAGTGTCCAGCACCTACCTTGAATTAATACTAACTGGAGTAGGAATAGTAAATTAATTAAGTTTAGTGTCCAGCACCTACCCTGAATTAATACTAACTGGAGTAGGAATAGTACATTAATTAAGTTTAGTGTCCAGCACCTACCCTGAATTAATACTAACTGGAATAGGAATAGTAAATTAATTAAGTTTAGTGTCCACACCTACTACTAATTAATACTAACTGGAGTGGGAATACTAAATTAATTAAGTTTAGTGTCCAGCACCTACCCGAAATTAATACTAACTGGAGTGTGAGTAGTAAATTCATTAAGTTTACTGTCCAGCACCTACCCCTAATTAATACTAACTGGAGTGGGAATAGTAAATTAATTAAGTTTAGTGTCCAGCACCTACCCTAAATTAATACTAACTGGAGTGGGAGTAGTAAATTAATTAAGTTTAGTGTCCAGCAGCTTCCCTAATTAATACTAACTGGAGTAGGAATAGTAAATTAATTAAGTTTAGTGTCCATCACCTAATCTGAATTAATATTACCTGGAGTGGGAATATTAAATTAATTAAGTTTAGTGTCCAGCACCTACCCTGAATTAATGCTAACTGGAGTGGGAGTAGTAAAATAATTACGTTTACTGTCCAGCACCTACCCCTAATTAATACTAACTGGAGTGGGAATAGTAAATTAATGAAGTTTAGTGTCCAGCACCTACCCTGAATTAATAATAACTGGAGTGGGAATATTAAATTAATTAAATTTAGTGTCCAGCATCTACCCCTAATTAATACTAACTGTATTGGGAATAGTAAATTAATTAAGTTTACTGTCCAGCACCTACCCCTAATTAATACTAACTGGAGTGGGAATAGTAAATTAATTAAGTTTAGTGTCCAGCACCTACCCCTAATTAATACTAACTGGAGTGGGAATAGTACATTAATTAAGTTTAGTGTCCAGCACCTACCCTGAATTAATACTAACTGGAGTGGGAGTAGTAAATTAATTAAGTTCAGTGTCCAGCAGCTACCCCTAATTAATACTAACTGGAGTAGGAATAGTAAATTAATTAAGTTTAGTGTCCATCACCTAATCTGAACTAGTAAGAACTGGAGTGGGAATATTAAATTAATTAAGTTTAGTGTCCAGCACCTACCCCTAATTAATACTACCTGGATTGGGAATAGTAAATTAATTAAGTTTACTGTCCAGCACCTACCCCTAATTAATACTAACTGGAGTGGGAATAGTAAATTAATTAAGTTTAGTGTCCAGCACCTACCCCTAATTAATACTAACTGGAGTGGGAATAGTACATTAATTAAGTTTAGTGTCCAGCACCTACCCTGAATTAATACTAACTGGAGTGGGAGTAGTAAATTAATTAAGTTCAGTGTCCAGCAGCTACCCCTAATTAATACTAACTGGAGTAGGAATAGTAAATTAATTAAGTTTAGTGTCCATCACCTAATCTGAACTAGTAAGAACTGGAGTGGGAATATTACATTAATTAAGTTTAGTGTCCAGCACCTACCCCTAATTAATACTACCTGGATTGGGAATAGTAAATTAATTAAGTTTACTGTCCAGCACCTACCCCTAATTAATACTAACTGGAGTGGGAATAGTAAATTAATTAAGTTTAGTGTCCAGCATCTACCTTGAAATAATACTAACTGTAGTGGGAGTAGTAAATTAATTAAGTTTACTGTCCAGCACCTACCCCTAATTAATACTAACTGGAGTGGGAATAGTAAATTAATTAAGTTTAGTGCCCAGCACCTACCTTGAATTAATACTAACTGGAGTAGGAATAGTAAATTAATTAAGTTTAGTGTCCAGCACCTACCCTGAATTAATACTAACTGGAGTAGGAATAGTAAATTAATTAAGTTCAGTGTCCAGCAGCTACCCCTAATTAATACTAACTGGAGTAGGAATAGTAAATTAATTAAGTTTAGTGTCCATCACCTAATCTTAACTAGTAAGAACTGGAGTGGGAATATTCAATTAATTAAGTTTAGTGTCCAGCACCTACCCCTAATTAATACCTGGATTGGGAATAGTAAATTAATTAAGTATACTGTCCAGCACCTACCCCTAATTAATACTAACTGGAGTGGGAATAGTAAATTAATTAAGTTTAGTGTCCAGCACCTACCCCTAATTAATACTAACTGGAGTGGGAATAGTAAATTAATTATGTTTAGTGTCCAGCATCTACCTTGAATTAATACTAACTGTAGTGGGAGTAGTAAATTAATTACGTTTACTGTCCAGCACATACCCCTAATTAATACTAACTGGAGTGGGAATAGTAAATTAATTAAGTTTAGTGTCCAGCACCTACCTTGAATTAATACTAACTGGAGTAGGAATAGTAAATTAATTAAGTTTAGTGTCCAGCACCTACCCTGAATTAATACTAACTGAAGTAGGAATAGTAAATTAATTAAGTTTAGTGTCCAGCACCTACCCTGAATTAATACTAACTGGAGTAGGAATAGTAAATTAATTAAGTTTAGTGTCCACACCTACTCCTAATTAATACTAACTGGAGTGGGAATACTAAATTAATTAAGTTTAGTGTCCAGCACCTACCCGAAATTAATACTAACTGGAGTGTGAGTAGTAAATTAATTAAGTTTACTGTCCAGCACCTACCCCTAATTAATACTAACTGGAGTGGGAATAGTAAATTAATTAAGTTTAGTGTCCAGCACCTACACTAAATTAATACTAACTGGAGTGGGAATAGTAAATTAATTAAGTTTAGTGTCAAGCACCTACCCTGAATTCATACTAACTGGTGTGGGAATAATAAATTAATTAAGTTTAGTGTCCAGCACCTACCCGAAATTAATACTAACTGGAGTGTGAGTAGTAAATTCATTAAGTTTACTGTCCAGCACCTACCCCTAATTAATACTAACTGGAGTGGGAATAGTAAATTAATTAAGTTTAGTGTCCAGCACCTACCCCTAATTAATACTAACTTGAGTGGGAATAGTACATTAATTAAGTTTAATGTCCAGCACCTACCCTGAATTAATTCTAACTGGAGTGGGAGTAGGAAATTAATTAAGTTCAGTGTCCAGCAGCTACCCCTAATTAATACTAACTGGAGTAGGAATAGTAAATTAATTAAGTTTAGTGTCCATCACCTAATCTGAACTAGTAAGAACTGGAGTGGGAATATTAAATTAATTAAGTTTAGTGTCCAGCACCTACCCCTAATTAATACTACCTGGATTGGGAATAGTAAATTAATTAAGTTTACTGTCCAGCACCTACCCCTAATTAATACTAACTGGAGTGGGAATAGTAAATTAATTAAGTTTATTGTCCAGCATCTACCTTGAAATAATACTAACTGTAGTGGGAGTAGTAAATTAATTAAGTTTACTGTCCAGCACCTACCCCTAATTAATACTAACTGGAGTGGGAATAGTAAATTAATTAAGTTTAGTGTCCAGCACCTACCTTGAATTAATACTAACTGGAGTAGGAATAGTAAATTAATTAAGTTTAGTGTCCAGCACCTACCCTGAATTAATACTAACTGGAGTAGGAATAGTACATTAATTAAGTTTAGTGTCCGGCACCTACCCTGAATTAATACTAACTGGAATAGGAATAGTAAATTAATTAAGTTTAGTGTCCACACCTACTACTAATTAATACTAACTGGAGTGGGAATACTAAATTAATTAAGTTTAGTGTCCAGCACCTACCCGAAATTAATACTAACTGGAGTGTGAGTAGTAAATTCATTAAGTTTACTGTCCAGCACCTACCCCTAATTAATACTAACTGGAGTGGGAATAGTAAATTAATTAAGTTTAGTGTCCAGCACCTACCCTAAATTAATACTAACTGGAGTGGGAGTAGTAAATTAATTAAGTTTAGTGTCCAGCAGCTTCCCTAATTAATACTAACTGGAGTAGGAATAGTAAATTAATTAAGTTTAGTGTCCATCACCTAATCTGAATTAATATTACCTGGAGTGGGAATATTAAATTAATTAAGTTTAGTGTCCAGCACCTACCCTGAATTAATGCTAACTGGAGTGGGAGTAGTAAAATAATTACGTTTACTGTCCAGCACCTACCCCTAATTAATACTAACTGGAGTGGGAATAGTAAATTAATGAAGTTTAGTGTCCAGCACCTACCCTGAATTAATAATAACTGGAGTGGGAATATTAAATTAATTAAATTTAGTGTCCAGCATCTACCCCTAATTAATACTAACTGTATTGGGAATAGTAAATTAATTAAGTTTACTGTCCAGCACCTACCCCTAATTAATACTAACTGGAGTGGGAATAGTAAATTAATTAAGTTTAGTGTCCAGCACCTACCCCTAATTAATACTAACTGGAGTGGGAATAGTACATTAATTAAGTTTAGTGTCCAGCACCTACCCTGAATTAATACTAACTGGAGTGGGAGTAGTAAATTAATTAAGTTCAGTGTCCAGCAGCTACCCCTAATTAATACTAACTGGAGTAGGAATAGTAAATTAATTAAGTTTAGTGTCCATCACCTAATCTGAACTAGTAAGAACTGGAGTGGGAATATTAAATTAATTAAGTTTAGTGTCCAGCACCTACCCCTAATTAATACTACCTGGATTGGGAATAGTAAATTAATTAAGTTTACTGTCCAGCACCTACCCCTAATTAATACTAACTGGAGTGGGAATAGTAAATTAATTAAGTTTAGTGTCCAGCACCTACCCCTAATTAATACTAACTGGAGTGGGAATAGTACATTAATTAAGTTTAGTGTCCAGCACCTACCCTGAATTAATACTAACTGGAGTGGGAGTAGTAAATTAATTAAGTTCAGTGTCCAGCAGCTACCCCTAATTAATACTAACTGGAGTAGGAATAGTAAATTAATTAAGTTTAGTGTCCATCACCTAATCTGAACTAGTAAGAACTGGAGTGGGAATATTACATTAATTAAGTTTAGTGTCCAGCACCTACCCCTAATTAATACTACCTGGATTGGGAATAGTAAATTAATTAAGTTTACTGTCCAGCACCTACCCCTAATTAATACTAACTGGAGTGGGAATAGTAAATTAATTAAGTTTAGTGTCCAGCATCTACCTTGAAATAATACTAACTGTAGTGGGAGTAGTAAATTAATTAAGTTTACTGTCCAGCACCTACCCCTAATTAATACTAACTGGAGTGGGAATAGTAAATTAATTAAGTTTAGTGCCCAGCACCTACCTTGAATTAATACTAACTGGAGTAGGAATAGTAAATTAATTAAGTTTAGTGTCCAGCACCTACCCTGAATTAATACTAACTGGAGTAGGAATAGTAAATTAATTAAGTTTAGTGTCCAGCACCTACCCTGAATTAATACTAACTGGAATAGGAATAGTAAATTAATTAAGTTTAGTGTCCACACCTACTCCTAATTAATACTAACTGGAGTGGGAATACTAAATTAATTAAGTTTAGTGTCCAGCACCTACCCGAAATTAATACTAACTGGAGTGTGAGTAGTAAATTCATTAAGTTTACTGTCCAGCACCTACCCCTAATTAATACTAACTGGAGTGGGAATAGTAAATTAATTAAGTTTAGTGTCCAGCACCTACCCTGAATTAATACTAACTGAAGTAGGAATAGTAAATTAATTAAGTTTAGTGTCCAGCACCTACCCTGAATTAATACTAACTGGAGTAGGAATAGTAAATTAATTAAGTTTAGTGTCCACACCTACTCCTAATTAATACTAACTGGAGTGGGAATACTAAATTAATTAAGTTTAGTGTCCAGCACCTACCCGAAATTAATACTAACTGGAGTGTGAGTAGTAAATTAATTAAGTTTACTGTCCAGCACCTACCCCTAATTAATACTAACTGGAGTGGGAATAGTAAATTAATTAAGTTTAGTGTCCAGCACCTACACTCAATTAATACTAACTGGAGTGGGAATAGTAAATTAATTAAGTTTAGTGTCAAGCACCTACCCTGAATTCATACTAACTGGTGTGGGAATAATAAATTAATTAAGTTTAGTGTCCAGCACCTACCCGAAATTAATACTAACTGGAGTGTGAGTAGTAAATTCATTAAGTTTACTGTCCAGCACCTACCCCTAATTCATACTAACTGGAGTGGGAATAGTAAATTAATTAAGTTTAGTGTCCAGCACCTACCCCTAATTAATACTAACTTGAGTGGGAATAGTACATTAATTAAGTTTAATGTCCAGCACCTACCCTGAATTAATTCTAACTGGAGTGGGAGTAGTAAATTAATTAAGTTCAGTGTCCAGCAGCTACCCCTAATTAATACTAACTGGAGTAGGAATAGTAAATTAATTAAGTTTAGTGTCCATCACCTAATCTGAACTAGTAAGAACTGGAGTGGGAATATTAAATTAATTAAGTTTAGTGTCCAGCACCTACCCCTAATTAATACTACCTGGATTGGGAATAGTAAATTAATTAAGTTTACTGTCCAGCACCTACCCCTAATTAATACTAACTGGAGTGGGAATAGTAAATTAATTAAGTTTATTGTCCAGCATCTACCTTGAAATAATACTAACTGTAGTGGGAGTAGTAAATTAATTAAGTTTACTGTCCAGCACCTACCCCTAATTAATACTAACTGGAGTGGGAATAGTAAATTAATTAAGTTTAGTGTCCAGCACCTACCTTGAATTAATACTAACTGGAGTAGGAATAGTAAATTAATTAAGTTTAGTGTCCAGCACCTACCCTGAATTAATACTAACTGGAGTAGGAATAGTACATTAATTAAGTTTAGTGTCCAGCACCTACCCTGAATTAATACTAACTGGAATAGGAATAGTAAATTAATTAAGTTTAGTGTCCACACCTACTACTAATTAATACTAACTGGAGTGGGGAATACTAAATTAATTAAGTTTAGTGTCCAGCACCTACCCGAAATTAATACTAACTGGAGTGTGAGTAGTAAATTCATTAAGTTTACTGTCCAGCACCTACCCCTAATTAATACTAACTGGAGTGGGAATAGTAAATTAATTAAGTTTAGTGTCCAGCACCTACCCTAAATTAATACTAACTGGAGTGGGAGTAGTAAATTAATTAAGTTTAGTGTCCAGCAGCTTCCCTAATTAATACTAACTGGAGTAGGAATAGTAAATTAATTAAGTTTAGTGTCCATCACCTAATCTGAATTAATATTACCTGGAGTGGGAATATTAAATTAATTAAGTTTAGTGTCCAGCACCTACCCTGAATTAATGCTAACTGGAGTGGGAGTAGTAAAATAATTACGTTTACTGTCCAGCACCTACCCCTAATTAATACTAACTGGAGTGGGAATAGTAAATTAATGAAGTTTAGTGTCCAGCACCTACCCTGAATTAATAATAACTGGAGTGGGAATATTAAATTAATTAAATTTAGTGTCCAGCATCTACCCCTAATTAATACTAACTGTATTGGGAATAGTAAATTAATTAAGTTTACTGTCCAGCACCTACCCCTAATTAATACTAACTGGAGTGGGAATAGTAAATTAATTAAGTTTAGTGTCCAGCACCTATCCCTAATTAATACTAACTGGAGTGGGAATAGTACATTAATTAAGTTTAGTGTCCAGCACCTACCCTGAATTAATACTAATTGGAGTGGGAGTAGTAAATTAATTAAGTTCAGTGTCCAGGAGCTACCCCTAATTAATACTAACTGGAGTAGGAATAGTAAATTAATTAAGTTTAGTGTCCATCACCTAATCTGAACTAGTAAGAACTGGAGTGGGAATATTAAATTAATTAAGTTTAGTGTCCAGCACCTACCCCTAATTAATACTACCTGGATTGGGAGTAGTAAATTAATTAAGTTTACTGTCCAGCACCTACCCCTAATTAATACTAACTGGAGTGGGAATAGTAAATTAATTAAGTTTAGTGTCCAGCATCTACCTTGAAATAATACTAACTGTAGTGGGAGTAGTAAATTAATTAAGTTTACTGTCCAGCACCTACCCCTAATTAATACTAACTGGAGTGGGAATAGTAAATTAATTAAGTTTAGTGCCCAGCACCTACCTTGAATTAATACTAACTGGAGTAGGAATAGTAAATTAATTAAGTTTAGTGTCCAGCACCTACCCTGAATTAATACTAACTGGAGTAGGAATAGTAAATTAATTAAGTTTAGTGTCCAGCACCTACCCTGAATTAATACTAACTGGAATAGGAATAGTAAATTAATTAAGTTTAGTGTCCACACCTACTCCTAATTAATACTAACTGGAGTGGGAATACTAAATTAATTAAGTTTAGTGTCCAGCACCTACCCGAAATAAATACTAACTGGAGTGTGAGTAGTAAATTCATTAAGTTTACTGTCCAGCACCTACCCCTAATTAATACTAACTGGAGTGGGAATAGTAAATTAATTACGTTTAGTGTCCAGCACCTACCCTAAATTAATACTAACTGGAGTGGGAATAGTAAATTAATTAAGTTTAGTGTCAAGCACCTACCCTGAATTCATACTAACTGGTGTGGGAATAATAAATTAATTAAGTTTAGTGTCCAGCACCTACCCTGAATTAATACTAACTGGAGTAGGAATAGTAAATTAATTAAGTTTAGTGTCCACACATACTCCTAATTAATACTAACTGGAGTGGGAATACTAAATTAATTACGTTTAGTGTCCAGCACCTACCCGAAATTAATACTAACTTGAGTGGGAGTAGTAAATTAATTAAGTTTAGTGTCCAGCAGCTACCCCTAATTAATACTAACTGGAGTAGGAATAGTAAATTAATTAAGTTTAGTGTCCAGCACCTGCCCTGAATTAATACTAACTGGAGTGGGAGTAGTAAATTAATTAAGTTTTGTGTCCAGCAGCATCCCCTAATTAATACTAACTGGAGTAGGAATAGTAAATTAATTAAGTTTAGTGTCCATCACCTAATCTGAATTAATATTACCTGGAGTGGGAATATTAAATTAATTAAGTTTAGTGTCCAGCACCTCCCCTGAATTAATACTAACTGGAGTGGGAGTAGTAAAATAATTAAGTTTACTGTCCAGCACCTACCCCTAATTAATACTAACTGGAGTGGGAATAGTAAATTAATTAAGTTTAGTGTCCAGCACCTACCCTGAATTAATAATAACTGGAGTGGGAATATTAAATTAATTAAATTTAGTGTCCAGCATCTACCCCTAATTAATACTAACTGTATTGGGAATAGTAAATTAATTAAGTTTACTGTCCAGCACCTACCCCTAATTAATACTAACTGGAGTGGGAATAGTAAATTAATTAAGTTTAGTGTCCAGCACCTACCCCTAATTAATACTAACTGGAGTGGGAATAGTACATTAATTAAGTATAGTGTCCAGCACCTACCCTGAATTAATACTAACTGGAGTGGGAGTAGTAAATTAATTAAGTTCAGTGTCCAGCAGCTACCCCTAATTAATACTAACTGGAGTAGGAATAGTAAATTAATTAAGTTTAGTGTCCATCACCTAATCTTAACTAGTAAGAACTGGAGTGGGAATATTCAATTAATTAAGTTTAGTGTCCAGCACCTACCCCTAATTAATACCTGGATTGGGAATAGTAAATTAATTAAGTTTACTGTCCAGCACCTACCCCTAATTAATACTAACTGGAGTGGGAATAGTAAATTAATTAAGTTTAGTGTCCAGCACCTACCCCTAATTAATACTAACTGGAGTGGGAATAGTAAATTAATTAAGTTTAGTGTCCAGAACATACCTCTAATTAATACTAACTGGAGTGGGAATAGTAAATTAATTAAGTTTACTGTCCAGCACCTACCCCTAATTAATACTAACTGGAGTGGGAATAGTAAATTAATTAAGTTTAGTGTCCAGCACCTACCCCTAATTAATACTAACTGGAGTGGGAATAGTAAATTTATTAAATTTAATGTCCAGCACCTACTCCTAATTAGTACTAACTGGAGTGGGAATAGTAAATGAATTAAGTTTAGTGCCCAGCACCTACCCCTAATTAATACTAACTGGGGAAGGAATAGTAAAATAATTAAGTTTAGTGTCCATCACCTACCCTGAATTAATAATAACTGGAGTGGGAATATTAAATTAATTAAGTTTAGTGTCCAGCACCTACCCCTAATTAATACTAACTGTATTGGAAATAGTAAATTAATTAAGTTTAGTGTCCAGCACCTACCCCTAATTAATACTAACTGTATTGGGAATAGTAAATTAATTAAGTTTACTGTCCAGCACCTACCCCTAATTAATACTAACTGGAGTTGGAATAGTCAATTAATTAAGTTTAGTGTGCAGCACCTAACCTGATTTAATACTAACTGGAGTGGGAGTAGTAAATTAATTAAGTTTAGTGTCCAGCAGCTACCCCTAATTAATACTAACTGGAGTAGGAATAGTAAATTAATTAAGTTTAGTGTCCATCACCTAATCTGAATTAATTTTACCTGGAGTGGGAATATTAAATTAATTAAGTGTAGTGTCCAGCACCTACCCCTAATTAATACTAACTGGATTGGGAATAGTTAATTAATTAAGTTTACTGTCCAGCACCTACCCCTAATTGAAATGAAATGAAAATAAAATTTATGTAGCGCAATAGCTACCCTCAGGCCTCCTAGCGCTTGTGGACTAACGCAGAATAACAGGAGAGGAGCGGATTAGATGCATTCATTGAAAAGAACGGTTTTAGAAGCTTTCGAAAGGAGAGCAGGTTTTGTTCCTTTCGCAGATGGAGTGGGAGGGAGTTCCATGAGTTGGCAGCATTATGGGAGAAGGAACGCCCGCCCCATCTAGCCTTCCTTATTCTGTGTGAGGTGACTAGGAAGGAAGACATAGAGCGGCGATCTCTGGGAGGTTGATAGGGAGTGATCATGTATTGGATTGAGACTGGGCCCTTCTTCCAGAAGGCGCTATGAGTCAGGCACATGGCCTTAAACTGGATCCTTGCCTTAATTGGTAGCCAATGGAGGCTCCTTAGTGCAGGTTTCGCCGAATGACGACGGGGGACCTGCAAAAGCATGCGAGCAGCACAGTTCTGAATGACCTGGAGCTTATGGATGGTAGTTTGGAGGGCTCCCAGGTAGAGGGAGTTCCCATAATCCAGGCGAGAGAGGATGAGGGCCTGAACCATGATCCTTCTTGCCTGAAAAGGGAGAAGGGGGAGGATCTTACGAAGCATCCTCAGGAGGCCGTAGCAAGAGGATGAGATTTTGACGGCCCGGTGATTGAAACTGAGCGAGCGATCAAGCCACACACCAAGGCTCTTGATCTGAGTCTTCGGATCAGGAGCGGGACCGAGGGAATTCGGCCAGAGCGGAACCGGGTCGAATGAGGGTGAGTTGCCCAAAAGCATGAGCTCGGTCTTATCCCCATTCAGCTTAAGGCACGTAATTAATACTAACTGGAGTGGGAATAGTACATTAATTAACTTTAGTGTCCAACACCTACCCCTAATTAATACTATCTGGAGTGGAAATAGTAAATTAATTAAGTTTAGTGTCTAGCACCTACCCTGAATTAATTCTAACTGGAGTGGGAATAGTAAATTAATTAAGGTTAGTGTCAAGCACCTACCCCTAATTAATATTAACTGGAGTGGGAATAGTAAATTAATTAAGTTTAGTGTCCAGCACCTACCCTGAATTAATACTAACTGGAGTGGGAATAGTAAATTAATGAAGGTTAGTGTCAAGCACCTACCCCTAATTAATATTAACTGGAGTGGGAATAGTAAATTAATTAAGTTTAGTGTCCAGCACCTACCCTGAATTAATACTAACTGGAGTGGGAATAGTAAATTAATTAAATTTAGTGTCTAGCATCTACACTTAATTAATACTAACTGGAGTGGTAATAGTAAATTAATTAAGTTTAGTGTCCAGCACCTATCCTGAATTAATCCTAACTGGAGTGGTAATAGTAAATTAATTAAGTTTAGTCTCCAGCACCTATCCCTAATTAATACTAACTGGAGTGGGAATAGTAAATTAATTAAGTTTAGTGTCCAGCATTTACCTTGAATTAATACTAACTGTAGTGGGAGTAGTAAATTAATTAAGTTTAATGTCCAGCACCTACCCCTAATTAATACTAACTGGAGTGGGAAAAGTAAATTAATTAAGTTTAGTGTCCACACCTACCCCTAATTAATACTAACTGGAGTGGGAATAGTAAATTAATTAAGTTTAGTGTCCAGCAGCTACCCCTAATTAATACTAACTGGAGTAGGAATAGTAAATTAATTAAGTTTAGTGTCCAGCACCTGCCCTGAATTAATACTAACTGGAGTGGGAGTAGTAAATTAATTAAGTTTAGTGTCCAGCAGCTTCCCTAATTAATACTAACTGGAGTAGGAATAGTAAATTAATTAAGTTTAGTGTCCATCACCTAATCTGAATTAATATTACCTGGAGTGGGAATATTAAATTAATTAAGTTTAGTGTCCAGCACCTACCCTGAATTAATGCTAACTGGAGTGGGAGTAGTAAAATAATTACGTTTACTGTCCAGCACCTACCCCTAATTAATACTAACTGGAGTGGGAATAGTAAATTAATTAAGTTTAGTGTCCAGCACCTACCCTGAATTAATAATAACTGGAGTGGGAATATTAAATTAATTAAATTTAGTGTCCAGCATCTACCCCTAATTAATACTAACTGTATTGGGAATAGTAAATTAATTAAGTTTACTGTCCAGCACCTACCCCTAATTAATACTAACTGGAGTGGGAATAGTAAATTAATTAAGTTTAGTGTCCAGCACCTACCCCTAATTAATACTAACTGGAGTGGGAATAGTACATTAATTAAGTTTAGTGTCCAGCACCTACCCTGAATTAATACTAACTGGAGTGGGAGTAGTAAATTAATTAAGTTCAGTGTCCAGCAGCTACCCCTAATTAATACTAACTGGAGTAGGAATAGTAAATTAATTAAGTTTAGTGTCCATCACCTAATCTGAACTAGTAAGAACTGGAGTGGGAATATTAAATTAATTAAGTTTAGTGTCCAGCACCTACCCCTAATTAATACTACCTGGATTGGGAATAGTAAATTAATTAAGTTTACTGTCCAGCACCTACCCCTAATTAATACTAACTGGAGTGGGAATAGTAAATTAATTAAGTTTAGTGTCCAGCATCTACCTTGAAATAATACTAACTGTAGTGGGAGTAGTAAATTAATTAAGTTTACTGTCCAGCACCTACCCCTAATTAATACTAACTGGAGTGGGAATAGTAAATTAATTAAGTTTAGTGCCCAGCACCTACCTTGAATTAATACTAACTGGAGTAGGAATAGTAAATTAATTAAGTTTAGTGTCCAGCACCTACCCTGAATTAATACTAACTGGAGTAGGAATAGTAAATTAATTAAGTTTAGTGTCCAGCACCTACCCTGAATTAATACTAACTGGAATAGGAATAGTAAATTAATTAAGTTTAGTGTCCACACCTACTCCTAATTAATACTAACTGGAGTGGGAATACTAAATTAATTAAGTTTACTGTCCAGCACCTACCCCTAATTAATACTAACTGGAGTGGGAATAGTAAATTAATTAAGTTTAGTATCCAGCACCTACCGTAAATTAATACTAACTGGAGTGGGAATAGTAAATTAATTAAGTTTAGTGTCAAGCACCTACCCTGAATTCATACTAACTGGTGTGGGAATAATAAATTAATTAAGTTTAGTGTCCAGCACCTACCCTGAATTAATACTAACTGGAGTAGGAATAGTAAATTAATTAAGTTTAGTGTCCACACATACTCCTAATTAATACTAACTGGAGTGGGAATACTAAATTAATTAAGTTTAGTGTCCAGCACCTACCCGAAATTAATACTAACTTGAGTGGGAGTAGTAAATTAATTAAGTTTAGTGTCCAGCAGCTACCCCTAATTAATACTAACTGGAGTAGGAATAGTAAATTAATTAAGTTTAGTGTCCAGCACCTGCCCTGAATTAATACTAACTGGAGTGGGAGTAGTAAATTAATTAAGTTTTGTGTCCAGCAGCTTCCCTAATTAATACTAACTGGAGTAGGAATAGTAAATTAATTAAGTTTAGTGTCCATCACCTAATCTGAATTAATATTACCTGGAGTGGGAATATTAAATTAATTAAGTTTAGTGTCCAGCACCTACCCTGAATTAATACTAACTGGAGTGGGAGTAGTAAAATAATTAAGTTTACTGTCCAGCACCTACCCCTAATTAATACTAACTGGAGTGGGAATAGTAAATTAATTAAGTTTAGTGTCCAGCACCAACCCTGAATTAATAATAACTGGAGTGGGAATATTAAATTAATTAAATTTAGTGTCCAGCATCTACCCCTAATTAATACTAACTGTATTGGCAATAGTAAATTAATTAAGTTTACTGTCCAGCACCTACCCCTAATTAATACTAACGGGAGTGGGAATAGTAAATTAATGAAGTTTAGTGTCCAGCCCTTACCCCTAATTAATACTAACTGGAGTGGGAATAGTACATTAATTAAGTATAGTGTCCAGCACCTTCCCTGAATTAATACTAACTGGAGTGGGAGTAGTAAATTAATTAAGTTCAGTGTCCAGCAGCTACCCCTAATTAATACTAACTGGAGTAGGAATAGTAAATTAATTAAGTTTAGTGTCCATCACCTAATCTTAACTAGTAAGAATTGGAGTGGGAATATTCAATTAATTAAGTTTAGTGTCCAGCACCTACCCCTAATTAATACCTGGATTGGGAATAGTAAATTAATTAAGTTTACTGTCCAGCACCTACCCCTAATTAATACTAACTGGAGTGGGAATAGTAAATTAATTAAGTTTAGTGTCCAGCACCTACCCCTAATTAATACTAACTGGAGTGGGAATAGTAAATTAATTATTTTTAGTGTCCAGCATCTACCTTGAATTAATACTAACTGTAGTGGGAGTAGTAAATTAATTAAGTTTACTGTCCAGCACATACCCCTAATTAATACTAACTGGAGTGGGAATAGTAAATTAATTAAGTTTAGTGTCCAGCACCTACCTTGAATTAATACTAACTGGAGTAGGAATAGTAAATTAATTAAGTTTAGTGTCCAGCACCTACCCTGAATTAATACTAACTGAAGTAGGAATAGTAAATTAATTAAGTTTAGTGTCCAGCACCTACCCTGAATTAATACTAACTGGAGTAGGAATAGTAAATTAATTAAGTTTAGTGTCCACACCTACTCCTAATTAATACTAACTGGAGTGGGAATACTAAATTAATTAAGTTTAGTGTCCAGCACCTACCCGAAATTAATACTAACTGGAGTGTGAGTAGTAAATTAATTAAGTTTACTGTCCAGCACCTACCCCTAATTAATACTAACTGGAGTGGGAATAGTAAATTAATTAAGTTTAGTGTCCAGCACCTACACTAAATTAATACTAACTGGAGTGGGAATAGTAAATTAATTAAGTTTAGTGTCAAGCACCTACCCTGAATTCATACTAACTGGTGTGGGTATAATAAATTAATTAAGTTTAGTGTCCAGCACCTACCCGAAATTAATACTAACTGGAGTGTGAGTAGTAAATTCATTAAGTTTACTGTCCAGCACCTACCCCTAATTAATACTAACTGGAGTGGGAATAGTAAATTAATTAAGTTTAGTGTCCAGCACCTACCCCTAATTAATACTAACTTGAGTGGGAATAGTACATTAATTAAGTTTAATGTCCAGCACCTACCCTGAATTAATTCTAACTGGAGTGGGAGTAGTAAATTAATTAAGTTCAGTGTCCAGCAGCTACCCCTAATTAATACTAACTGGAGTAGGAATAGTAAATTAATTAAGTTTAGTGTCCATCACCTAATCTGAACTAGTAAGAACTGGAGTGGGAATATTAAATTAATTAAGTTTAGTGTCCAGCACCTACCCCTAATTAATACTACCTGGATTGGGAATAGTAAATTAATTAAGTTTACTGTCCAGCACCTACCCCTAATTAATACTAACTGGAGTGGGAATAGTAAATTAATTAAGTTTATTGTCCAGCATCTACCTTGAAATAATACTAACTGTAGTGGGAGTAGTAAATTAATTAAGTTTACTGTCCAGCACCTACCCCTAATTAATACTAACTGGAGTGGGAATAGTAAATTAATTAAGTTTAGTGTCCAGCACCTACCTTGAATTAATACTAACTGGAGTAGGAATAGTAAATTAATTAAGTTTAGTGTCCAGCACCTACCCTGAATTAATACTAACTGGAGTAGGAATAGTACATTAATTAAGTTTAGTGTCCAGCACCTACCCTGAATTAATACTAACTGGAATAGGAATAGTAAATTAATTAAGTTTAGTGTCCACACCTACTACTAATTAATACTAACTGGAGTGGGAATACTAAATTAATTAAGTTTAGTGTCCAGCACCTACCCGAAATTAATACTAACTGGAGTGTGAGTAGTAAATTCAGTAAGTTTACTGTCCAGCACCTACCCCTAATTAATACTAACTGGAGTGGGAATAGTAAATTAATTAAGTTTAGTGTCCAGCACCTACCCTAAATTAATACTAACTGGAGTGGGAATAGTAAATTAATTAAGTTTAGTGTCAAGCACCTACCCTGAATTCATACTAACTGGTGTGGGAATAATAAATTAATTAAGTTTAGTGTCCAGCACCTACCCTGAATTAATACTAACTGGAGTAGGAATAGTAAATTAATTAGGTTTAGTGTCCACACATACTCCTAATTAATACTAACTGGAGTGGGAATACTAAATTAATTAAGTTTAGTGTCCAGCACCTACCCGAAATTAATACTAACTTGAGTGGGAGTAGTAAATTAATTAAGTTTTGTGTCCAGCAGCTACCCCTAATTAATACTAACTGGAGTAGGAATAGTAAATTAATTAAGTTTAGTGTCCAGCACCTGCCCTGAATTAATACTAACTGGAGTGGGAGTAGTAACTTAATTAAGTTTTGTGTCCAGCAGCTTCCTCTAATTAATACTAACTGGAGTAGGAATAGTAAATTAATTAAGTTTAGTGTCCATCACCTAATCTGAATTAATATTACCTGGAGTGGGAATATTAAATTAATTAAGTTTAGTGTCCAGCACCTACCCTGAATTAATACTAACTGGAGTGGGAGTAGTAAAATAATTAAGTTTACTGTCCAGCACCTACCCCTAATTAATACTAACTGGAGTGGGAATAGTAAATTAATTAAGTTTAGTGTCCAGCACCTACCCTGAATTAATAATAACTGGAGTGGGAATATTAAATTAATTAAATTTAGTGTCCAGCATCTACCCCTAATTAATACTAACTGTATTGGGAATAGTAAATTAATTAAGTTTACTGTCCAGCACCTACCCCTAATTAATGCTAACTGGAGTGGGAATAGTAAATTAATTAAGTTTAGTGTCCAGCACCTACCCCTAATTAATACTAACTGGAGTGGGAATAGTACATTAATTAAGTATAGTGTCCAGCACCTACCCTGAATTAATACTAACTGGAGTGGGAGTAGTAAATTAATTAAGTTCAGTGTCCAGCAGCTACCCCTAATTAATACTAACTGGAGTAGGAATAGTAAATTAATTAAGTTTAGTGTCCATCACCTAATCTTAACTAGTAAGAACTGGAGTGGGAATATTCAATTAATTAAGTTTAGTGTCCAGCACCTACCCCTAATTAATACCTGGATTGGGAATAATAAATTAATTAAGTTTTCTGTCCAGCACCTACCCCTAATTAATACTAACTGGAGTGGGAATAGTAAATTAATTAAGTTTAGTGTCCAGCACCTACCCCTAATTAATACTAACTGGAGTGGGAATAGTAAATTAATTAAGTTTAGTGTCCAGCACCTACCTTCAATTAATACTAACTGGAGTAGGAATAGTACATTAATTAAGTTTAGTGTCCAGCACCTACCCTGAATTAATACTAACTGGAGTAGGAATAGTAAATTAATTAAGTTTAGTGGCCAGCACCTACCCTGAATTAATACTAACTGGAGTAGGAATAGTAAATTAATTAAGTTTAGTGTCCACACCTACTCCTAATTAATACTAACTGGAGTGGGACTACTAAATTAATTAAGTTTAGTGTCCAGCACCTACCCAAAATTAATACTAACTGGAGTGTGAGTAGTAAATTAATTAAGTTTACTGTCCAGCACCTACCCCTAATTAATACTAACTGGAGTGGGAATAGTAAATTCATTAAGTTTAGTGTCCAGCACCTACCCTAAATTAATACTAACTGGAGCGGGAATAGTAAATTAATTAAGTTTAGTGTCAAGCACCTACCCTGAATTCATACTAACTGGTGTGGGAATAATAAATTAATTAAGTTTAGTGTCCAGCACCTACCCTGAATTAATACTAACTGGAGTAGGAATAGTAAATTAATTAAGTTTAGTGTCCACACCTACTCCTAATTAATACTAACTGGAGTGGGAATACTAAATTAATTAAGTTTAGTGTCCAGCACCTACCCGAAATTAATACTAACTTGAGTGGGAGTAGTAAATTAAGTTTAGTGTCCAGCAGCTACCCCTAATTAATACTAACTGGAGTAGGAATAGTAAATTAATTAAGTTTAGTGTCCAGCACCTGCCCTGAATTAATACTAACTGGAGTGGGAGTAGTAACTTAATTAAGTTTTGTGTCCAGCAGCTTCCTCTAATTAATACTAACTGGAGTAGGAATAGTAAATTAATTAAGTTTAGTGTCCATCACCTAATCTGAATTAATATTACCTGGAGTGGGAATATTAAATTAATTAAGTTTAGTGTCCAGCACCTACCCTGAATTAATACTAACTGGAGTGGGAGTAGTAAAATAATTAAGTTTACTGTCCAGCACCTACCCCTAATTAATACTAACTGGAGTGGGAATAGTAAATTAATTAAGTTTAGTGTCCAGCACCTACCCTGAATTAATAATAACTGGAGTGGGAATATTAAATTAATTAAATTTAGTGTCCAGCATCTACCCCTAATTAATACTAACTGTATTGGGAATAGTAAATTAATTAAGTTTACTGTCCAGCACCTACCCCTAATTAATGCTAACTGGAGTGGGAATAGTAAATTAATTAAGTTTAGTGTCCAGCACCTACCCCTAATTAATACTAACTGGAGTGGGAATAGTACATTAATTAAGTATAGTGTCCAGCACCTACCCTGAATTAATACTAACTGGAGTGGGAGTAGTAAATTAATTAAGTTCAGTGTCCAGCAGCTACCCCTAATTAATACTAACTGGAGTAGGAATAGTAAATTAATTAAGTTTAGTGTCCATCACCTAATCTTAACTAGTAAGAACTGGAGTGGGAATATTCAATTAATTAAGTTTAGTGTCCAGCACCTACCCCTAATTAATACCTGGATTGGGAATAGTAAATTAATTAAGTTTACTGTCCAGCACCTACCCCTAATTAATACTAACTGGAGTGGGAATAGTAAATTAATTAAGTTTAGTGTCCAGCACCTACCCATAATTAATACTAACTGGAGTGGGAATAGTAAATTAATTATGTTTAGTGTCCAGCATCTACCTTGAATTAATACTATCTGTGGTGGGAGTAGTAAATTAATTAAGTTTACTGTCCAGCACCTACCCCTAATTAATACTAACTGGAGTGGGAATAGTAAATTAATTAAGTTTAGTGTCCAGCACCTACCTTCAATTAATACTAACTGGAGTAGGAATAGTACATTAATTAAGTTTAGTGTCCAGCACCTACCCTGAATTAATACTAACTGGAGTAGGAATAGTAAATTAATTAAGTTTAGTGGCCAGCACCTACCCTGAATTAATACTAACTGGTGTAAGAATAGTAAATTAATTAAGTTTAGTGTCCACACCTACTCCTAATTAATAGTAACTGGAGTGGGACTACTAAATTAATTAAGTTTAGTGTCCAGCACCTACCCGAAATTAATACTAACTGGAGTGTGAGTAGTAAATTAATTAAGTTTACTGTCCAGCACCTACCCCTAATTAATACTAACTGGAGTGGGAATAGTAAATTAATTAAGTTTAGTGTCCAGCACCTACCCTAAATTAATACTAACTGGAGTGGGAATAGTAAATTAATTAAGTTTAGTGTCAAGCACCTACCCTGAATTCATACTAACTGGTGTGGGAATAATAAATTAATTAAGTTTAGTGTCCAGCACCTACCCGAAATTAATACTAACTGGAGTGTGAGTAGTAAATTCATTAAGTTTACTGTCCAGCACCTACCCCTAATTAATACTAACTGGAGTGGGAATAGTAAATTCATTAAGTTTAGTGTCCAGCACCTACCCTAAATTAATACTAACTGGAGCGGGAATAGTAAATTAATTAAGTTTAGTGTCAAGCACCTACCCTGAATTCATACTAACTGGTGTGGGAATAATAAATTAATTAAGTTTAGTGTCCAGCACCTACCCTGAATTAATACTAACTGGAGTAGGAATAGTAAATTAATTAAGTTTAGTGTCCACACCTACTCCTAATTAATACTAACTGGAGTGGGAATACTAAATGAATTAAGTTTAGTGCCAGCACCTACCCGGAATTAATACTAACTTGAGTGGGAGTAGTAAATTAATTAAGTTTACTGTCCAGCACCTACCCCAAATTAATACTAACTGGAGTGGGAATAGTAAATTAATTAGGTTTAGTGTCCAGCACCTACCCTAAATTAATACTAACTGGAGTGGGAATAGTAAATTAATTAAGTTTAGTATCAAGCACCTACCCTGAATTCATACTAACTGGTGTGGGAATAATAAATTAATTAAGTTTAGTGTCCAGCACCAATCCTGTATTTATGCTAACTGGAGTGGGATTAGTAATTTAGCTATATGTGTATTATTTATAATCTTAAAACAAATTATAGTTTAAAGTAGTATAACATTTTAATTATAAGATAGTTGTAAATAAAAAACATAAACATTGTATATATACTTAATTAAAACATATTATTTGAAATACAATATTTAATAAAAATAAAATTAATATCTAACATTGAATATAACATTAATAAAATGGTAGCCCAAAAATTTGACATTTTAATTTTTTTAAGATATTTATTTATTGTAAATTATTTAAAAATCATCAAGAAATATTTATTTTATTAAAAATATGTAAGATAAATAAAGACATAGAGATAGGAAATCATATTTATTTTACCAATACAAAGTGGCCGATTCCGATTCGGGCCGGAAATCTCTCCGACCGAGCCGGACCCGGAGAGATTTCCGGCCGAATCGGACTCTGGCAGTCCGACCGAACGAGTACGATGCGCACGCATGCCATCGGACTCGAGTCGGTCGGACTCCCATTGAAGTCAATGGGAGCCTGTCGTACAACACGTACGCGGGCTCCCATTGACTCAATGGGTGCGAGGCGGACAAGGGCGCCCCTACAGCGTGTACGTGTCCATGCGCATCGCGGCGTACATGCACAGGTAGGGGGGACCCATGGGTCCCCCCTGTGTGCGACTCGCGCGCCTACACATACAGGGGGGTCCGACGCGGACCTCCAAAGTCCGGCTCCGACAGCTCTTTCGAGCCGGACGGCGCGAGTCGGTCGGACTGCTTGCGGCGCGCATCGTACTTACCCGGCCGGGATACGTCTCCATAGCGCGGTGCGAGTCGTGTCCATGCGAGTCGGTCGGAGCGTGTTGAAGCCGCGTTCGAGTCGGTCGGAGATTTCGCGGGTGCCTGCATCGTACTCGCTCGGCCGGACCCGCGTACGATTCGGTCGGGAAACAGGGCTCCGAATCGGATCTGGTAAATCCGAATCCGATTCGGAGCCCTACCGGCCGAGATCGGAATCGGCCCCAAAATGTTTTGTACATATGAATATTTTTACATTTAATAATTAAAGACATTTTTTTTATTATAACATTGGTGCATTGTTTTAAACTGTTGTGTACATTTTGTAATAACAGATAATGTAGGTTACCATTTTTTTACATACATTTGAAAAACAATATATTTATTTATAACAGTGGTTAATTTCAGTTTGGTATTGTGAAAATGTTTTATTTAGTTACATATATTGGTAACATATTAATTATATACCAATTTTCACATTTTTTTAAAACATTTTTTAAGTATAAACTTAGTTACATTTTCCAAATAAATAATAATACATTTTAATTAATAATATTAATATATAAAATAGTAATCTTATTAATTATTACATGGTTTAATTTATAAACATTTTTTTATAAGGTAGACATTTTTTAAATCTAAAAAAATGATTACAAGTTTTTTATAAATGTTGTCTGTAACTTGTAAATATATGGAATTATAATATTAAATATTATGTGTTCAATAATATTTATTATTATAATTTTACAATGATATAAAAATGGAAAATACATTTAAACAAATAAGACAAAAATTGTAGTATTTTAATTAAACAAGTAATTTATATATAATGTAATGACATTTATTTAATTAAATTAGATTTATTTTTTATGTTTGAAGCTGCCATATTTGTTTGGGGCTTGTATTTTGTAACCGCTCGCAGTTGTTTTGGGTTATTTCGAAGGGGAGAAGGTCGCGGTTGGGAGCTGCTTCGGGTCGAGGAAGGTAAGATTACTTTTCTTTATTTAAACTACATTTTTTATTTAATTTGAATTTAGTTAAGTTGTAGTTAGTGTGTGTAGAGTTAGGTTTTTGGAGTTGTGGTGTTTTTTATGCGTTCGTTAGGTTTTGGCGATTTATGTATCGTTATTTTTTGAGGCCTAGTTTAGAAATGTTAAAGTCTGGTAGGATATGTGTTATTATGGTGGGTATAATGTTTGTAATACTGTTATATTGTATATTATGTGTATATTTGTGTGGGTGGGAATGTTTGTGTGTTTTTTACTGGTTTTGTTCGATCGAAGTTGCGGTTACTAGAAGATTGCGTTTTTTAAATTAAGGAAGTGTATATTAGTTTAAGTAACTAATAATTATTTTACACTTTCTTAATTTTTCAGGTTTTCATGGAGCGTTTCTTTTTTAAAACACTTTTTCGGGTTTTTTATGGTTTATGGATTGTGGATTTACGGATCGAGGATTACTTTTTGGAACAGTTGGATGTTTTCATTTTTTTGGGGTCATTTTTATTCTATTTGGATTATGAGCTACCATCATTGTTTTACAAGATGTGGGATTTTCTGTCTACAGCTACGGAAACGGTAAGTTAATTTAATTATTTATTTTGGGAGGGAAATGCTATAATATGTACTGTTATTGTTGTTTATTTTTTCAAATATCTAATTACTATGGGGTCGATTCCGATCCCGGTCGGAGGCGCACCTAATACCATTCGGCCGGGAAAAAAGCCAGGCGAATGCCTGTTTCCCGACCGATTCGCACATACGTCCGAACGAGCAAGTACAATGTGCACAACTGCCCAAATCCCGACCCAGTCGTACTCACCCAATACAGGTCCTGTTCTCCGACCGAGGCGGATCCGGAAATGCAAAATCGAGTCGCACGGAAGCCAAAATGCAGCCTTGTCCGGCCGGACAAGTACGATGCGCTTTCCGTACGCGCCAAACCCGTCACTACGCACAGCACGTCAAAGCATCCGGGAGAGGCGCACATAAGCTCCGATTCGCGCCACAAGACGATCCACGGCTACGAGACGAACACGCCAGCGACGAGGACGAGGCGAAGCAAAGAGAAAGACGAACGAGACGAACCAACCATGAATCCCATCGTGCCGATCCTACCAATATTCTACATCTATTACCGAAACAGGCACGGACGCGTACGGCGCAAAAGGTAAGTCAGACACCAACAACAAAAACAAACTACACGTACCCGACATATCACACACACACACAGAGGGATGCAGAAATTACTTACACCAGCAACAGCAGCACCATAGGGGCGGGATGGCCATCACCAATGCCACATATACACATAGGGGCCTGGATGCCCACCACCACTACCACCCCTACTCAGGGGTGCCAGATGCCTACCACTACTACCACCTCTACCCATGGGGGCTGGATGCCTACCACCCCTACTCAGGGGGTGCCAGATGCCTACCACTACCACCACCCCTACCCAGGGGTGCTAGATGCCTGTCACTACTACCACCTCTACCCATGGGGGCTGGATGCCTGTCACTACTACCACCTCTACCCATGGGGGCTGGATGCCTACCACCACTACCACCCCTACTCAGGGGGTGCCAGATGCCTACCACTACCACCACCCCTACCCAGGGGGGCTGGATGCCTGTCACTACTACCACCTCTACCCATGGGGGCCTGGATGCCCACCACCACTACCACCCCTACTCAGGGGTGCCAGATGCCTACCACTACTACCACCTCTACCCATGGGGGCTGGATGCCTACCACCACTACCACCCTTACTCAGGGGGTGCCAGATGCCTACCACTACCACCACCCCTACCCAGGGGGGGCTGAATGCCTGTCACTACTACCACCTCTACCCATGGGGGGCAGGATGCCTACCACCACTACCACCCCTACTCAAGGGGTGCCAGATGCCTACCACTACTACCACCTCTACCCATGGGGGGCTGGATGCCTGTCACTACTACCACCTCTACCCATGGGGGCTGGATGCCTACCACCACTACCACCTCTACCCATGGGGGCTGGATGCCTGTCACTACTACCACCTCTACCCATGGGGGCCTGGATGCCCACCACCACTACCACCCCTACTCAGGGGTGCCAGATGCCTACCACTACTACCACCTCTACCCATGGGGGCTGGATGCCTACCACCACTACCACCCCTACTCAGGGGTGCCAGATGCCTACCACTACTACCACCTCTACCCATGGGGGGCTGGATGCCTGTCACTACTACCACCTCTACCCATGGGGGCTGGATGGCTACCACCACTACCACCTCTACCCATGGGGGCTGGATGCCTGTCACTACTACCACCTCTACTCAGGGGGTGCCAGACGCCTACCACTACTACCACCTCTAACCATGGGGGGCTGGATGCCTACCACCACTACCACCCCTACTCAGGGGGTGCCAGATGCCTACCACTACCACCACCCCTACCCAGGGGGGGCTGGATGCCTGTCACTACTACCACCTCTACCCATGGGGGGCTGGATGCCTATCACTACTACCATCCCCACTCATGGGTGGCTGGATGCCTATCACTACTACCATCCCCACTCATGGGGTGCTGGATGCCTGCCACTACTACCATCCCCACTCATGGGGGGCTGGATGCCTATCACTACTACCATCCCCACTCATGGGGGGCTGGATGCCTATCACTACTACCATCCCCACCCATGTGGGGCTGGATGCCTGCCACTACTACCATCCCCACTCATGGGGTGCTGGATGCCTATCACTACTACCATCCTCACTCATGGGGGGCTGGATGCCTGCCACTACTACCATCCCCACTCATGGGGGGCTGGATGCCTATCACTACTACCATCCCCACTCATGGGGGGCTGGATGCCTATCACTACTACCATCCCCACCCATGGGGGGCTGGATGCCTGCCACTACCACCACCCCTACTCATAGGACGGGTAATGCATGACACAACCAGCATACTCCCACATAAGGAATCACAGAAAATTACATCCACCCAAACAACATGACAAGCGTGTGTAGTCCATGTCAAATGCCAACAACACAAAACATGACAATGAACATACAATGTCACCCACTATCACATGTGTGACACATAAAAGTGTGTGGCCTCCACAATACAAGCTGACCATGGCCACTGTGGCAATGGGGCCCAAAGCCCCATCACCACAGTCACCAAAAGGTAAGTGTGGGGTCCATGGCTGATGCACCTTTTGATCAGTGTGGCAATGGGGCCTAAAGCACCATCACCACAGTCACCAAAAGGTAAGTGTGGGGTCCATGGCTGATGCACCTTTTGATCAGTGTGGCAATGGGGCCTAAAGCACCATCACAACAGTCACCAAAAGGTAAGTGTGGGGTCCATGGCTGATGCACCTTTTGATCAGTGTGGCAATGAGGCCCAAAGCCCCATCACCACAGTCACCAAAATGTAAGTGTGGGGTCCAAGGCTGATGCACCTTTTGATCAGTGTGGCAATGGGGCCTAAAGCACCATCACCACAGTCACCAAAAGGTAAGTGTGGGGTCCAAGGCTGATGCACCTTTGATCAGTGTGGCAATGGGGCCCAAAGCCCCATCACCACAGTCACCAAAATGTAAGTGTGGGGTCCAAGGCTGATGCACCTTTGGATCAGTGTGGCAATGGGGCCTAAAGCACCATCACCACAGTCACCAAAAGGTAAGTGTGGGGTCCAAGGCTGATGCACCTTTTGATCAGTGTGGCAATGGGGCCCAAAGCACCATCACCACGGTGATCATAAGGTAAGTGTAGGCATGGTAAAAGCTGCCAAAGACAAACTGTATGGATGAATCCTGGTCACACAACAACAAAAACATCTGTGGCATAGTAGTGCTTGTGTCCCATTGCAACATAGATTGGGCGAGGCTAACAGTGCAGTGACACAGAAACATCGCTTTGGCCATGTGCATACAAACATCACACATGGGGGACCACATTGCCAACAATCAGCCAATTACACAATGACAGAAGTGACCATCATGATGCTGACCCACATATCTGCACCTATGGACACACAAATGTATATAACCTGTGGAGACTGTCGATGTCAGGTGAACAAATACCATACCATGGCAGCAATGGGACATACAAACCATGAACATTGTGCTGACTGATGACCCAGGAGTCCCAGGGAGAGCAGGGGAAAATCACCAAACAACATACAGCCAATGGCACACTACAGAAATGCCAATGCAGTGATGCAAATGCACTAACACAAACAGGCAGACTCACACTGCATATCAAACACAACAGGTGATGGGGGTGTGTGCCAGTGTCCCCAGGCAACCACACAACACATGAGGAGGCCTGAATCCCAATTACACAGATGTGTATACAGTGCCACACACAAGTAACTCCTGGATTGGATTCCCCTATGTGGGCAATCTGGCATTGTTAGATGAGAGGGAGCCCAAATTACACATGTCACACAAGCTTGTAGGAACAGCAACTAACACAGCAGGAGACACACCCACCACAGCACTACCCCCAGGGACACCACATTGTGCAGACACTAGCCTGCATGACAATTCCACTGTGATGACAAAGGTAGATGTTGATCACACTGTGAACCACAGCCATGTGTCCTCAGCTACAGGCCAATATGGAGGTAGTAGTCTAGCCATGCAACAACTCACATTTGCACACTCAACACCACACACCCTGATCTCCACCAATGTGCAGCAGTGAAGCTCACATGGACTGGTGACATTGCACATGCACCCATGACAATCCCAGGGGTGGTGGGGGGAACTAAGGTGCAGAAACCCATCACACATGCCCACTCAACATGACTCGTCTATGTATGACACACAGCACAGTACGCCGTACATGCGCATGATGTGAAATCCACCACAAACAATGGGATCCTGGCCATAGTCACACACCAACGAAGAAGCCAAGGTGAGACACAAAGAACACACGTACACAACTTCCAACATTGCAGCTCTGACCCTGAGGAGTGGCAGCAGTCACACACACAACGCGTCACAATCACTGAAAGCTCCCACAAACTCAAAATCACATTACTTGTGTAAACAACAAGTGCTAAGGGGAATCCTGAATGTGTCCCATCAGCGTTTGCCCACATCCCCAGCCCTGACAACAAAGACAACCTGGGATGACAACCTCATGAACATCAGTTTGCCATGCACCCACATCACGGAGAAACCAGGTCCAAGATGCTGGATGAACACATACCAACTCTGCAAGTATCACAAACAGGAACATCCCTAGGGACACAGCCTGTGTATGAAAAGGGAAGGGGACATGCACAGACATGCTCACACAACACACAACATGGGCACACGCAATGTCACCAGATTACACACAGCCATGAGGGCACTCCACTCCTGTGGAAGGTCCACTGTGCCAAACCTTGTCTGTGCACGACTCAAACATATCAGCAGGACACTCCGTCAGTGAGTCAACAACTACAACACACAGAAGCCTCTGCTCACATCAGCCTGGGTACGGGAGTGTCACGTCAGTCATCTGCATACACCCAAAACACGTGGCAATCCAGTTGTACTGTATACACAGATGAGTCCTCCAAAATTGATATGCAAAACTGCATGTCCAGTGGAGACGGGCACACAGTCAGGGTACTAGGAACATTGGACAGTGGTAAGCCCAACAGATGTGCAACAGTGTAGGACAAAGATGGTAATCTACAAATGCTAAACGTACATCCCTGTGTCAAATGCTGAACATCACACCCTCAGACTGCAGCAAGGGATGCTATAGATCCAGACTAGATTAGGACACATATCCCATGGATCACATGGAGCCCATCACAGCAAAACTTCATTTACCTGATCTGAACACAATTACAACAGCAAATGCATGATTCTTCACATCTACATCATGTACCACCAAAGATTAACCACAAGTAAACAAAAAGAGGCTTTATTCAGCAAGTGTGCAACTGAAATCAAAAGTCCAAAATTAACTACGGCCAATGTCCAGTCCAAATACACAGTCCCAACAGGGTGATGTGTGACAACTTGTCACCAATTGCTTGCCTGCACAGGTACCGACAGGGGACATCCCCCTTGAAGGGGCATACGAGGGGCAGGCCAGGCACCGCAGGGACAGGATCAGGGGATGCCAGAAGGAGGCAGGGAAGGTGAGGTGGGTGCAGGAGTGTCACCGGCAACTGCAGTGGAGGTGTCTGACTCAGAGGGGGCCGGCACCACTGCAGGGCCCAAATCCGATGGTGTTGGTGCTGCAACCACTGCAGTGGGCTGGTCAAATGGAGTGGACTGGGTCCCCAATGCAGTGCCCGAGTCAGACGGGGTTGTTGTGGACTCCACCGCAGTGCATGACTCCAAGGGAGTGGAAGGGGGGGCAGAAGAGCTGGGCAGGACAGAGGGGGGACACGGTCTCCACACCAGTGGCACATACAGGCAGAGTGTCTGGTTTGGGGGTGGAAGAGCAAGTGGCAGTGGGGGGGCCTGAGCAGTTTGGGGATGTGGTATCGGTGTGTGGGGGAACCTGGGGCAGGGTGTGGCGGTGGAACCTGTGGAGCGGTGGCCTGGGGGATGGAGGTGAGAGACTGGGTGGGTGACTTGCAGGGCAGTGGCGGGGTCTTGCTCTTCCCGGGTCCGGGGGGACTTGCGGGTGGGGGCTCACTCTGCCTGCGCCTGGAGGAGGGTGTCCGGGGCGAGGGGCACTCCCTCTCTGTGTGTGGACTTCCTCTTCCCCCGGTATGCTGGATCAGCGGGATTGGAGGGGAAGAGGCCGAGGTCAGAGAGGAAGAGCTGCTGTGTATGTGGGGTTGCAGGTGAGGCAAGGGAAGGAGTCTTGGAGGGAGAGGATCTTGAGGATTGCGGAGTGACTGTGGTTGCCTGTGTGTGTGTCAGTTCCCCATCCCCTGTGTGTGTGGAATCAGTCCCCTGAGTATGCTTGTGTGCACGTCTTGCCTTGGTTTTGGGTGTGTGTGTGCTGCTCGTGTCTGTGTGTTTGGGTGATTGTGCAGGTGTGCATGTGCTTTGGACAGATAGGGTGGTAGGAAGTGTGGATGGGGCAGAGGTGGGAGGGGTGAGGGACTGTTGGAGGACGGACACTGCTGCCGTCAGGGAGGAGTCCATGGACCTATTGCTCCTCTGTAGGGCAGACATACCCGTTGAGATGCCCTCCATGAACGACACCAGCTGTGTCAACAGAGTGGTGTGTGCATGGAGGACAGTCAGCATTGCTGTCTGCCCTACATGGAGCTGCCGAAGGAGGTACACAGACTCCTCACTCAGGGCAGCAGGGGACACAGGGGCAGGGGGTGCGGTGCCTGGCTTGAAGGAGACACGCTCCCGAGCACGGGAGCCTCCACGGACCTCAGGAATGGGAGCCAATGGGAGGGCGATGGTGGTGGTGGTGGTGGCGGGGTCAGACAGACTAGCTGGGGTGTTGTGGTTGCTGACACCCGCATCCACAAGGGAGTCATGCTCTGAGCTGCTGTGGTCCCCAGCTGAGGTGGATGGTGCTGAGGACTCCTCGGTGTGGCTCCCTCGCCCTCCGTGCCACTGGGTCCCTCTGACCACTCGTCGGACGCTGACCCAGTCTGGCTCCGCTGCTCCTCCTGGTCCGTGGAGCTGTCCCCTCCTGTGGCTGTGGATGTATCTGCAAACAATTAGGGAAACAGACAAACATCAGTCACCTGCACTGACCGCAGACACCACAGTAAGTACAGCACATCACAGAGCAAGCCCTGGCATCTCTAGTAGAACATTGCCAAAAGTCATCACACAGATTAGGAGAAGCCAATTGTCAGTCTGATGGTCAACCATGGAACTCACACCCCTCCTGCCCTTGCACCCATCGGTCTGGTGCCTGTCTGATGGTAATACCCCAGTGTGGACACATGCACCACCTACACATTAGTTGGACATTGCTGAGAACACGGTGAAGTATGTGAACATGCCCACGTCACATCTCTTGCCACTGAGTCACTGCAGGTGTCTGTATAAATGGACGGCCAGAGTCTAAATAGAAATGCATGTGATGCATACCAGCACCAGACCCCATGAAGCACCCATGTCCGGATAGTCAATGCCACAATGGGGTGCATGTTGCACATGTCACTCCCCTGCAGGATCACTCTTAGGAAGTTTAATGCCATGACACAGGCATGCCTGCAAGGTCATACATCACTGTCTCCAGTTACATGGCCATGGCAGCCAGCCAACAACAGTCTGCACTGTGTCACAATCCTAGGACATGGGGAAGACAAGTAATGTAACTGACAAGTGCACATGTCCATCCCCCAAAAACCACATCATCTGAACTACTATTTGTCCACATCATACCAATTGGACATATGGGGGACATGAAACACAACTCTCTGAACATGAGCACCTCACAGTGTGCTGAGAGTGAAAAACAGCTGCCTGAAAGTCACAGTGGCATACACCTGTCTGCACAGTCATGTGATCAAACACCTATAAGTCACAGAAGTCTTGTCTCACATGGTCCAATAGCAGATGGCATGCTGACCCC
Organism: Calotriton arnoldi; assembly: GCA_963921515.1. NCBI lineage: Eukaryota > Metazoa > Chordata > Amphibia > Caudata > Salamandridae > Calotriton > Calotriton arnoldi. The sequence goes on from CAWUFW010020104.1 coordinate 91,667, forward strand.
TAACCGATAAACATCACAGGAGTCCCGACTACGTAGTCACAGCAAAACGACACAGAGGCAGACACCTGAGGGAACATTTCACTGAGCACAGCATGTCAGCTGACACACGGGAGTGGGAGTACAGAGTGTATTGTATGCCCTGGAGTAGGCATGACTGTCCGGCTCCACCTGCAAGATGGATGAGCCCTGGTCAGTAGGCAGGTGGCTAGGCATGTGTGACACACTTGACATACATACTCCTGAGGCCCAAACATTTTACCCACCCGCAGCATGGGGGTGTGGCAAATACCCCAGGGACATGTGGTGATTCTGATCTGCAAGTGGATCACATATCAAAGTTACACCCAGACTACATTGCACGACTCAGGCATTGTGTGAGCAATTGACCCACCCATGAAGGCTAACACAATATCACGGGAACAAAAGCTGTCACCCACCTTGAGCAAAGCAAAATGCAAGGACCCTGTACCCGAGTGACACAATTATCCTGAGCGTAAGGAGCACACCGGCCTATCAGATGGGTAGTGGCCATGTCACAATAGAGGGACATGGGTACTGGACAACAAGACGGATGTACTGGGGAAGTTTAACCACGCCACAGGAGGGCACATAGAATGTCAGACAGAGTTCACAGTGCAGTCTTTGACTCACCCCCTCCTTGCTGCTGTCTGCCCTTCAGATGCCCATCCAGCTCCGGGAAGACCACCGGCAGGATCTGGAGCATGTGGGGGGTCAGGGTCCGGTGTCCGCCCCTCCTGCGAGGAGGCAACAGCTTCAGCTGGACCCTTGCAATCCTCCGGGTCCAGCCCCGAAGGTCCTGCCACCTCTTCTAGCAGTTGCGGATCTGGCGCTTGTAGACCCCTTCGGATCTGACTGCCCGGACGATGGCCAGCCAGATATCCTGCTTCTGATGGGCATCAACCTGTGAGGATGACAAAGTGAAAAGGCCATTACTACACATGCAACATATCCGTGCATCACACAGTTGGAAATACATGTCTCAATCACAGGGGCATATGATGTACACAGGCAGTGCAACGAGGGCTATGGACAGTTTGCCAGCAGTTACTACATGGTATCATTGCATGGGAAGTGAACCTTGTTTGAATGCACTGTTACTCCACTGTACCTGTTCAGTGCATGTGACTACACACTTTGGGGGGTGAGTACTACTCAGTGAGCATGCTAGCCAGTGGTGTGCACACTTTAAATCCTGCTAGTCAGAAAACATGCACAATTAGTAACGCAGTGGACAGCACACTCACCTGCTCCCCTGGTGTCCCATACAGCTTGCTGTACTGTGGAAGGAGGTTGTCCAGCAGGGCCTGGTTCTCCTCATGGGTGAAGGCTGGGGCTCTCTCCACAGTATGTGCCATTGCAGTAGCCAGAGGATGCAGAGACAGCAGCAGTGTAGTGGCAGATGTCGTCCTGGAGCATGTAGTGCAGGCAAGTGAGCCCTCAGGGGAACAGCCAGCATTATATGTGTGCTGCAGAGGCAGATACTGTGCCATGTGTCCAAAGTGATAGGTCCAAGTCGTATGCATCTTATGAATCTGACCAATCTATGGAATTGCAGCACCAAGACACGCCCACAGCATCCTTCAAAAATTTCAACTTCATTACACCCATGAACTTGAAACATTGTTGTGGCTGGCCAACTGAATTCACTGCATCAGACTAGTTGAAGCTTCAAAAACGCGTCCGTTGCCATGCCAGGCCCCAGCCAATGCGTGCGCACCGATCGGACCATTGCTGTACAACGCGTACCCGCTCACATTCAATGCAATGGTCCGTGCGGGCACACCGATCGGACCATTGCTGTACAACGTGTACCCGCTCACATTCAATGCAATGGTCAGTGCGGGCACACTGATCGGACCATTGCTGTACAACGCGTACCCGCTCACATTCAATGCAATGGTCCGTGCAGGCACACCGATCGGACCATTGCTGTGCAACGCGTACCAGGCATACAACGCGTACCCACTCACATTCAATGCAATGGGCCGGCCGGGCACACCGATCGGTCCATTGCTGTACAACGCGTACCCGCTCACATTCAATGCAATGGTCCGTGCGGGCACACCGATCGGATCATTGCTGTGCAACGCGTACCAGGCTTGGAACGCGTACCCGCTCACATTCAATGCAATGGTCCGTGCGGGCACACCGATTGGACCATTGCTGTGCAACGTGTACCAGGCATACAACGCGTACCCGCTCACATTCAATGCAATGGTCCGTGCGGGCACACCGATCGGACTATTGCTGTGCAACGCGTATCAGGCATACAATGCGTACCCGCTCACATTCAATGCAATGGTCCGTGCGGGCACACCGATCGGTCCATTGCTGTACAACGCGTACACGCTCACATTCAATGCAATGGTCCGTGCAGGCCCACCGATCGGTCCATTGCTCTACAACGTGTACCAGGACAGGTCACACGCATATGTCACCATGCTGGTCACTGGTGAACCTATGCCAGCCACATTTACTTTCCAGGGACTCAGGGGCACACCTACAACACCACACCCAGTCCACACTGTCTATGAGGCATGTGTGGCAGCATAACCTTATCTGTGTATGGGGGTGAACATGTGGATTTTGGGGTGGCACTTGGGGGCAGACACACCCAGTCTGTGCACATGTTAATGGGGACAGGGTCCTTTGTGTGTTGTGCACATGACCACTGTGGTGTGCAACTTTTAATTTCTGAGCATGTGTCATGGTCACATTTCCAGGTTGTGTATGTGTATGACATGTCACATACCCCCAGCCTCACATGTGGGAAGGCATGTACGTCACAGGGTGGCCCATTCCAACAATAGTGATGTCCCTCCACAGTCTGTGTGCATGTTGTGTATCACATGTCTCTGACTCCATGTGCACAATGGGAGACAGTCTCCACATCCACGTGGTTTGTGCATGAACTTTGATGGTGTGTGTGTGTGTGTCACAGACGTCCATGTCTGTCCTGCAGAGGCTACAGGGGCCACCACCTGTGGGTGTCATGTTTGTTTTTCTGACGTGTACATGATACGCCATGTCATGCCAGTGTCCATGTGGCAAGACAGGCTCCCTGGGAATCTACCTGTCAATGAGCTGTGATGCCTGTGGAGCATCTGTCCAGACATGTCACTGTGGTATGTGTGTGGAACGTGAGAGCAGTTAATGTGTACTGTGACACAGCCTAATGGTGTCCCATAGCACACCCTGGAACCAGTTGTCAACACTTGTTGAACAGAGAGATGTTAGATGATGTCCATGTAGGTGCCATATATGTCCAAACGGGACGACACACACATCAAGTACTTGTGTATGTTGATGATGTGTCATGTGAAATTGAGTATGGTGAACGGCACATTGGTGGGGTGACTGACAATCTTGCTTTCTTCACCTATGCACTGCAGGGCTCCTGCTGTCCATCGACCATTCCCAGACCTGGCAACGATGGTGGAACGTGACAGCATCCGACGGTACCGCTTCACCAGGCAGCTGATTGAGGATTTGGCAGTGCGGTTGGCCCCACATTTGCAGCCTGGCCGGCCGTATCCTACAGCGCTGACCCCCAAGGTGAAGGTGATGGCAGCACTACACTTCTTTGCCACCGGTACCTTTCAACACACTGTGGCAACTACTGGTGGGATGTCACAGACTATGTTCAGCCGTGTGCTACGCGATGTTTTGGGTGCAATGTTGAGATACCTCAACCAGTACATCTATTTCCCAACACGTCAACGACTCACTGACGTCAAGAGTGACTTCTATGCCCTGGGGAGGATGCCACATGTAATTGGCTCCATTGATGGGACACATGTGTCCTTGATACCACCACAGGCTCATGAGCAGGCATACCGCAACCTTAAACATTACCATTCGATCAATGCTCTGGTGGTATGTCTTGCAGATATGACCATCTCACATGTGTGTGCCCGTTTCCCCGGTTCTGCACATGATGCCTACGTGATGAGGAGTAGTCGCATCCCGAGGATGATGTCACAGATGCCGAACCAGCGTGCCTGGCTTGTTGGTGTGTACTGACTTTGTACCATTGTGTGTGTTCTGCTATGTTGTTTTCCGCATACATTTTCGAATCGGCTAATGTGCAATAGTCTGTCTGTAGGTGACTCGGGATACCCCAACATGCTGTTGTTGCTGACACCCCTCAGGAACCCTGTGACACCAGCCCAGATGCGCTACAATGAGGCACATGGTCGGACAAGGAGGGTGATTGAGCGGACCTTTGGTCTCCTGAAGAGCCGCTTCCGCTGCCTGGACAAGACAGGAGGGGCCCTCCCATATGCCCCAGCAAAGGTGTGCAAGATTGTCATCGTCTGCTGCATGCTACACAACCTGGCAGTGCGGAAGGAGTTGCCTCTCATCCTGGATGACGATGACCAACGTCCGCCACCTGTGGAAGATCCTGGCCTGGGTCACGATGCCAGTGAAGATGATGATGATAATGATGGTGATGTCCGCACACAGCTCATCACCAACTTCTTCAGCTGAATGTGAGTCTCCAGAGGGTTGTAATGTCAATGATTTGAGTTTGCATGATATGTGTGTGTGGTGCTCTGGTGCTGTTTGAGTGTGGCCATGTGCTACTTGACTGGATGCGTGCAGCGATGTGTCCTTGCAGGTGGTCTGTACTGCCCAACAGTGTTGACATGCTAACTTGGTTTTGTGTAGTTATTTCGTGACATGTATTAGACATGAGTATTGCCGTTCTGTGCTGTTCTTCAGTGGTTTTGACTGTGTGTCATGTCTGTCCTTCACAGGGTGTTGCTGGAGTTGTCTGATCAACTTGGATCCCCCGAATCCATGATTCAACTTCCAAGGTGGAAGCAGTCGTTTCCCTACAGGTGATGTGCCACACACCCCTGGACTTTCTATCTTCTGCACTTTTTGACTTTGTGGCCACAGCCAGGTTGGATTAGCTTGCATTTGTAGTGGAAACTACATGTTGGAAATGTGTAATAAACCTGTGCTTGACTTTGGGATGTGCGTTGTCTGTAGTCACACATCTGACTGACATTTGCTTACTGCACCTGTTGTCTAGTTGACAGTGACTGTGAATAGGTGGCGTGTCTGTACATTCCACTGTAATTCGTTGCAACATCAGTATAGGTGATGAGTCTGATGGCCCTGGTGTGTATGTGTTTTGTGGCCCTAGTGGTGTGTCTCCCTCATATGTGTCATGTCGCCATGACTGACATGACAGTGTTGGACTTGCTGTAGCAGTTAGCATGCACAGTATAATTTAGAAGATCAACATCTACATGACAAAAACCACGTTGGAATCACAACAGAGGCAGATATGGTGTATTGGTGAGTTTATTTACATACAGGTGTGAGGATGGTGCACAGGATGGTGGGTGCTAGACATAGAAATTTGGATCCAAAGTCCCCATGTGAATTGGAAGTCTTGGTAGCTGAAAAGTCCAGAGTAAAGTCCACAGTCATCTGATACATTTGGTCAACTAGAGCTCCCCATGTCATGTGGGAGAGTTGGCTTGGCTTCAACAGGGTGTGCAGTATGCACACAGAGGAAAAGTTCCAGAACAGGTGTTGGCTTCCTGGGGGATGTAGATGGCCATCAGCCTCTCAGTTTGGCCTCCTCGGACGGCCCCTCTTCTTGGGGGGGGGGCCCTCAGGTGCAGGCTGCGGCGGTGCAGGGGACTCTCTGCCAGAGTCCTCCTCCCTCCCTGTGGCATTTGCAGTTGTTTCAGCAGCAGATGTTGTGGGCACACAGGGAGGTGAGGCCATGTTGGTGCTGATCTGGTGGAGGCATGTCAGTATGTCCCTATGCACCGCTCTCAGTTGTTCCAATGTGTCCCACTTGGACTCCATGCCACACATGTGTGTCTCGACACGTGACATGTGTGTCTCGACACGGGACATGTGGGAGTCCAAGCGGGCATGATGGGCAGCCTGCTGCTGTTGTATGTCCTTGAGGATCCCCACTACCTGGCTGACCTCTCCGGTGCTAGTCTGGTACGCATCCACGATGCGTGCCAGTTGTGGGTCATCATACAGTCCAGACCCCTCTGCAAGGAGAGACCTATGTCTCCCACCCCTCACACCACCCCTGGCGACACGTGCAGGACCTGCAGTGGCATGCACAGGTGACCGTGGGCCCACTTGGGTGTTGTTCCTGGGTTCGTTGTCAGCAGCTCCAGTTTGGGCCTGGGTCCGTGCGCTGTTGTCATCTGTGGTCCTTGGTGTGTCCGTGTTGGCAGGGGTGGCCTGTGAGTTGGCAGTTGTTGGAGGGGTGGGTGCAGGGGTGCAGATGTTGGTCCTGCTGGTGCTGCATGATGACTCACACCGGAGGGTCCAGCTGGTTCTTCGCCATCCGAGGAGTGCAGAGGCTGATCCACACCAGTGAGCTCAGTGTTCCCCGGAGCCTGGGACAGGGAGTCCTCCTGGTCTGCTGCTGTGTCCCCATCATCTCCTGTTTTGGGGAGAGACACAGATTGTATGTTATGTTTCTACTGGCATCAATTGTTCAAACACCTGACAGTTGTGACTGTACCTCTGGATGTGGGCCAGGACATTGCATTCTCCTAAATAGTGACAGTCAGTGAGTGATATTGGTGTAGCACATTGTCCTGCCAACCTGTGGCATGTCAATGTGAATGTTGAGGTGTGTGCATGACCAGCATTGGTGGTATTTGGTTACCATCCAGGCCTCCTTCTCCCCCAGCCCAGTTATCCCACCATGCAACGTGTTTGCATTGCAGGGAGTGCAAGTTGCCTTTCAGGATGTCAGGCATTGGTGTCCTGCTGTTTGTTGTTGCACAGTTCCCAGCAGGGCCTTGTGCTCCCCACAGCAGTACCCAGTGTCAGCCATCTTGTGAGTCCTTATCCACTCCCTGTGATGTGAGCATGGTTGAGAGTGGTGTTGATGGGCCAATTGTGAGGGTGAGCAATATCTGTGCCTACAACTCCCATCATGCTATTGCCTCCACCCCCTTCCCAGCATGGCCATCCTTCCTTCCTTTTGACTCTGCTTCCCTGTAGGGTGGGGTGCCTGTGCTGACAGGATGGCTGGGAGTGTTGTCCTGGCAGTTGTTTGGCTACAAGTCCCAAGAGTGTCCCTGTGCTTCACACAGCATAACCCAGGGTGGTGGTTCTTTGTGGGATCTTCAGTTAGGCTGTGAGGCATTGCATTCTCCCAGGTGGGTTGTGTGGAGTTAGTGTTGAGGGGGTGTGTGAGGAGAGCTGCTTGTAACTATGGTCAGTGCTGTGAGTCCTCCTTCCCACCCAGCCAGATATCCCACCATGCAACGTGCTTGCATTGCAGGGAGTGCAAGTTGGCTTTCAGGATGTCAGGCAGTGGTGTCCTGCTGTTTGTTGTTGCACAGTTCCCAGCAGGGCCTTGTGCTCCCCACAGCAGTACCCAGTGTCAGCCATCTTGTGAGTCCTTATCCACTCCCTGTGATGTGAGCATGGTTGAGAGTGGTGTTGATGGGCCAATTGTGGGTGTGACCAATATCTGTGACTACCACTCCCATCATGCTATTGGCTACACTGACTTGACCAGCATACACAGGATTCCTTCCTTTGAGTGAGCTTCCTGTGAGGTGGTGTTCTAGTGGTGGGTAAATATCTGTGAGTGTTTGTTGGTTCTATTTGTGCCACTGCCTTGCTGTATTTGTTGTTAGGTTTGTAGATGTCATGACACAGTTACATGTCACTATGAGATGGCAGGTATTGTGTTTGTCTGACTAGCATTCACATCTTGGGATGAATATCTTTTGGTTGCTGTGTATTTGCTAAGTGTGCATGGTTTGCCTATCCCCTTGACTGTGATGTGTGTGTGTTGTCACACCATATTGTATATATTAGTTGTGTACTCACCAGGCTCTGGGATGTCTGTTAGTCCGTATACGCTCACTGGTGGTAGGATGGCCCGCACCTTCTCCTCCCAGGACCTGAGGTATACTGGTTTTGCAGGAGGGCCACTGCCGGTGTGCTGGCTGAGGAGGTAGTCCTTTTTGAGTAGGTCCCGGACCCTCCTGCGCACATCATACCACCTGTTCTGGATGTCTTCCTTTGTGCGCAAACATGGTGATTGTGCGTTCACCCTGTCGACAATCCTCGCCCACATCTTGGTTTTCTGCGACATGGGGGTCTGTTGTACCAATGTACCAAACAACTTTGGCTCTACCCTGAGTATCTCGACTACCAGGACTTCCAATTCACAATCTAGGAACTTATGGTTCTTCTTTGGGGGCATGGTGATGGGTGGTGGTGGTGATTGATGTGTGTGTGTGTGTGTGTGCAGGTGGGGGGTGTGAGTGTAGGTTTAGCTGGGTGTGTGTGAGGGTGCTATTTGTAGGTGTGGTAATGGTGTGTGGTTTGTGTGATGTATGAGCTGTGAGTGTGTCTGTGGTTGCTGTGTGATGGTGTTGTGTGCTGGCAGGTCAGTGGAATTTGCAAAGGATCATGGTAGTGATTTGTGGCCTTTATGTAGGTGGAGTTGGAGGTGTGTCCTTGTTCCATTTTTTTTCCCTCCCTGTATTTATTGGCTTAGTGGTTGCTTGTTTGGCCCTTCTTTTCTAATTTTTCCTTGGTGTTTTTGGTGCATGTACGAGTCGTTCTTGTGTCCGAGTAGGACGCTGCAGTTGTCTGGTGCGATCTTGTCCGACTCGTTCCCGCTGTGTGTCAGCTAGGTTTCATATGCGGCGTACGAGTTGGTCGCGTAGTATTGGGTTGCTTCGGCTGGGTTTTGTATGCGTGTCGGTCGTACGGCTTGTGCTCCGGGCGAGTCGGTCGTGTTTTGCACGCACAGCATCGTACTACGCGGGTCGGAGTTTGCGGGTACGTTTCGTTCGGGTTCAATCCGAGTGCGTGTCGGTCGGTTCGTTTCGTGTGATTTCCCGGCCGGATGGCTTGTTTCCGTCCGGCTCGGTTGGTCGTTTTTTATTCCGTCCGAGTCTGTCGGATTTCACATTCATTTCATCGTACTACCCGGGTCGTGCGGCGCCGGTCCGAGTCGGTCGGACTAAATTCCCGTACCGAGTCGGTCGGTACGTTTTCCGGCCCGAATCGGAATCGGCCCCTATGTCTATATATATATTTATTTATTAATAAAAATATTTTAGACAAATTATTTAGTTTTTAAACATTTTTTTAATTTGTATGCATTTTAATAATTTTAACAGAAAAGTATTATATATTTTACACTGGTTTGAGAGTTTAGAGTAGGCTTTTGGCAATTATTGCTAAGTATTCTAGGCCTCTTGTTGTAGGGTATAGTCTGACTTGTTGTTGTAGGTATTCAAACATTTGTTTAGTTTGTTTGGATAGTGTAGTGATCAGGTCCACGCAGGTTCAGGTGATTCAAAGAGGTTTTATTCAAGATGGTACAAGATCACAGGGAGACCATATCAAGACTCTCACAAGACCCCACCAGAAGCAGCCAGCAGGCAGCTCAGCCAACTGTGACTCATTTGACTCACAACATTCCAAGGCATGTCATCACTGTAAGATTCTACAGGAAGGGCATGCATAACATGGAAGTCAGGATATAACATATCTCCCTTGCTCCCAAATAAACAAAAGAACAACAATGAGAGAACAAGGGAGAAGAACCGAGAAAGAGAAAACAGAGGAAACAGAACCGTAAGAAGAAAGGAAAGAAAACATAGAAACCATCCTCCCTTCTATACACAACAGAAAAGAAGAAAAAACAACAACGTCAGAGAAGAGGAGAAAAGGAAGCACGCACGAGTGCCCCAAAACACACCCACTGGCCAGAACGGGAATGTAAGGAGGCTGAAAAATTGAAAAACCAACAGAGCAAGAAAACACAACAGAAAAGCAGAGTAAAGCTCAGAATCCACAAGAGACACGAGAAGAAGACCTCAGAAGGAAAACAGAAATGAAGAAAGAAACAGGGAAGATGAGGAAAAGTAAAAGGAAATTCCTCTAGACGAGGAAAAGTAAGAGGAGATTCCTCATCCAAACACCATTATCGTTACAATATGACAGGATTGTAATACAAAGATAACAGTGCATATATCACAAAGGAAATATAAATATAAACAGTACATACCTAGCATTGAAAACAAGAAATGCACTCAAAAAGGGTATAAAACGTAAGCTAAATATGTAAATATATTAACGGTGTTAAATAGTGGGTAAGAACCCGAAAGCATAGGTAGGAACCCATGACGAATCTCTAGGGATAGAGATGTGTAACCGATGCAAAGGGACTAACACAGTCGCATAGAAAGGCTAAGATTTGTGCACGTGTCAAAAAGTATATGGACGTGAACCTGTCAACTAGACATGTGTGGGTAAGAACCCGTAAACAGTCTCTAGGTTATAGAGAAAGACACATATGCAACAGGACTGTAACCCTTGCATGGATGCAAAACGGACTAAAACTGTTGCATAGATTCCCTGTAAGAAAGGACAACTAAAATATTGTGCACATGTGAAAATTGCATAAACGCACAACGAACAGATGGGACTAAGGCCCATAACATACAGGCCCATAACATACACCCTGTGTGGGGTAAACTAGACTGTGACTGTATACTAGATGTGGGTGGGAACCCATAACCTGTTATTGTATTAAGCAAACGCTGTGCATACATGGAAAAACAAACAGTAAAAGAGCTGTGTGGACAAGCAAGGCATACCACAAATGAATCCATAGCTAATTGCGAGTACTAAAAACACTAGGAAAAATGCACTGTCCCAAGAAAACAATAAGTTAAAATAAATGAAGTAGTCACCGTGGTCAGGAAACAGCTGAAGATTGAGACATGTGGGTTTAAGTTATGTGACAGCAGGAAACCCATGGACTAATTGATTGTCTCCAAAAATAAAAGATACATTCCAACTTGGCACACTAGGTGGCAACGTAACCTTGTACAAGTCATTAAAGTGAAGAAACACAGTTCATGTTAAAATGTCACCATCGCTCGAGAAAGCTTCAAAAGCGTGTACTGCCAAAAGGAAAAAGAAATCTTACTGTTACTGTTACATTATGTCCACATGGAAAACGGAGCAAATGAGAGGCAGAAAACTCACTGCAGGAATTGTAGGCGGGGTCCGGTGTAGACTGTCCGGTGACTTGAAGAGAAGACAGCTGCACCGATGCCTGAAATGGGAAGCAAGCCGACGCCATTGAAAATGAATAAAACTTTATACAAGCGGACAACGTGGTTGGCAGAAGACGGTCCTTTGAAGGCTATGTTGAAAACTCTGCAGACTCCAACAGAAAGATGGCGGCACGCAGTCACGCCGGTACGGGATGGCTCACGGCGTGTGTGTGTGCACAAAGATGCAGTGCAGTGAAACATGAACGTCACAAAGACAACAATGGCAGGCACATCACAGAAGAGGAAATCCAGAAATGGAGGAGGTAAGAGCGCGCGCATAGGCAGCAACACGCAGTTCATTTTTAAATGAAAACTGGGCGGTTGAACTGCCAAATGTCCACGAGGCAAAGAGAACTCCAAAGAATACAAAAATGGACTCACCCCTGAATGTCTGCACATGCACTTCGAAAATGCACTGTATACTTTGTGATAAAATGTATGGCAGGAGTTTGCACCTGCATTTTGAAAGTGTGGATTTTGTAGATTCATCCCAGAGCAGTTTGAGTCCAACAAACATCCGGATGGCAGTCTCATCTTGGCTGGCGCACACACAAACGATTTTGTCGTGGTTCGGTGCACACACAAACGATTTGACACTTCTTTCCCAGACAGCGCAGACATCAATATGTGGGAGATGAACAAAAAACTCAAATGAGAACACAGGTTGCGACCAGCAATGTTGCTTTCCCTCAAAAGTAGTCGCTCTTGCCAAACTCCATAAAGCCGAAATGCTACCCTTGCACAGAAAGAGTTGGCACGCTGCACGTGTAGGCTGTAGATAAGAGGCATGAATGTGGAATTGAAACAGCACTGTGGCGCACACAAATAAATCCACAGGTTGAGACAGGGCAAACCAGGAATGTAACTTTCCTCAGAATTAGAGGCACAAAAGTCTGGCAAACTACCTAGATAACAGTAATTGTGCCCACAGCGCAGGGAAACCGCTTTACCAAGCTTGTGAAAAGCTCTGTTGTGCCTGAGAGAATTGTCGCTCGGGAGACTGCCCGACAGAAAAGGTAATCCAAGTGACAGCGAGAGATAGCAGAGTCCTTGGTAGTGGGATAAAGTACACACGCAGGATGTCCAAAAAAAGAGACTTTGCCACTCTAAAGGCACAAACAGCAAAGGTAGAGGTGAGCATACAGCACTCTTCCTCCCCAGAGTGCAGACGATGGTGAAAGACAGGCTTACCCTCACTGAAGGCACAGCACAAGACAGAGACGTAGAGAGACTTCAAGAGCGTCAGGCTTACCCTCACTGAAGGCACAGCACAAGACAGAGACATAGAGAGACTTGAAGAGCGTCAGGCTTACCCTCACTGAAGGCACAGTACTTCCCCAGACGTTAGTAGGCTTGCCCTCACTTGAAGGCACAGCACAAAGCGAAGACTTGGCACAGCACACGCAGAGGAACAACTGGCAGACTGCAGTGGGCGACCTTCCTGATGCAGCGGAGCGGGTAGGTGAGCCGGACTGCTCTGAGTGGGAGCAGCGACACTACGTTGAGTGTCCACATACTCCGCTGCGCTCTGATGAAGCAGCACTTGAATCCTTAAGAGGTTGGCTACTTTTCTCCGGGGCAACGTCCTACCGAGAGAAGAAGTGGTATGTAGAACCACACCACACACTGTAGATAGTTTTCATTTAGTCACTAGGTCCTGAGGAATCGCCAACTGATCTATTAGAGACATTTTATAGGCGAGAAACATGTTGACCACTAAGGGGTAGAGCGTAATTTTTGTCAGATTAAAACAAAATAGTCGCCCTCCTTCTTCTTTTTACTTTTTAATCAGGTTGTGACCTCTCCAGAATAAAAATAATTATAGAGGATTCCCTTACCTGTTTTAACCCACACACCACATCTACATCTTACCAGGCCCCTCACACCCACGGCACCTATACGGCAAGGAACAAAAGATCTCCGATAAAGAGCCCTTTATGGGTGCCCGTCGAGCATTGCAGCGCCGACTCGACGAGGAGCAGACCCATATGATGAAGCATGACACCTAGCTTGCTGGGTGTGTAGGGTCCTAGTTCCGAAAGGAGGTATTTCCCACCTCCCCACCACTCTGAGTACTAGCCAGGTGGCCAACTTGCCACCCAGGAACAGCGTACCTCTTTTGTCTTCTAGGTCACTGGTGGGGTCAGGATGCCAGTTGCTTTTAGCTTGACTTGAACTGAACAGTAGGTTAATGTTGCTTGAAGTTTGAAGAGGTGATAAACGCAGGTTCTTTTGAAGAACGTCGCCAAAAATTGTAGTGATCAGGTCCACGCAGGTTCAGGTGATTCAAAGAGGTTTTATTCAAGATGGTACAAGATCACAGGGAGACCATATCAAGACTCTCACAAGACCCCACCAGGAGCAGCCAGCAGGCAGCTCAGCCCAGTCAACTGTGACTCATTTGACTCACAACATTCCAAGGCATGTCATCACTGTAAGATTCTACAGGAAGGGCATGCATAACATGGAAGTCAGGATATAACAGATAGTTTAGGCTTTATTTGTGTGACAGATTGCTCCATTCTTAGCTGTTGGTAGCTCTGTTCTTTTTGGAGGGACAGTAGGAGTTTGTGTAGAGTAGGTGTACCTCGTCCTGTTGCTGCTTGGAAGGCATTATGCCAACCTTCAACAGCATTGTTTGTTTTTGCCTCTTGATTTAGTGTGCTAAGGTAGACATTCCACCATGGAATTTGGTATCTTGGTTGTCTTCTATGTCCTGTTCTATGGAGTCATCCCACCCAGGTATCTTCAAAATAGTCTAGGAGGGGACTTCATTTTTGTTTGTGTTGGTGGTAGTAAGGACTTTCTATTAAAAGATTGTAATGTTCAGCCACGTCAGTAACTGGGACGTAGGCCAGTGCAATACGTTTTTTTATTTGGTATGCAAATGAACTGTTTGTCACATATTCAACATTTAGGGCCCGATTCCGATCTCGCTTGTAAAGCCCTCCGCCCGACTCGAATCCGTAGGGCTTTACGAGCGAATCGTGCACCTGGAGTCCGAGCGAGCGAGTACGATGCGTTCACATGCTGACAGACTCGGTTCGCTTGGACTCCCATTGAACTCAATAGGAGCCTGTGTACTGGACGCGTACACAGGCTCCCATCGCAAAAATGGGTGGGTGGGGAAAAGCGTACACCCTGTGGCGGGCATCCCATGGTGCCCACCACACTGTGCATGCATGGGAAGTGGGGACCCATGGGTACCCCCAAGGGCCCGAATTGGAGGGCTCCAGGTGGTGGGGGGCCTCCTACGGGCCCCAAAAGTACGAATCCGGCAGCCTTTTCGAGCCGGACATACCAGATCGTGAAGGCTGTCCGAATCGTGCATCATACTTGCTCGCTTGGAAACAGACTTCATAGAACTGTACGAAGCGTCTGCGTAAGAGTTGTACGGACAGGATCGGGTTGGGAAACGATTCGGTCAGCGCGTACGCAATCTTTGCATCGTACTTGATCGTTCGGACCTGTGTCCGATTCGGACGGGAAAAAGGGCTACGAATCGGATCAGTAAAAGCCAAATCCGATTCGTAGGCCTTCCGAGCGAGATCGGAATCGGGCCCTTAGTGTTGATTTCTGAAGGTGTCTCCATAGACACTGATTGAAATGATAGTAACAACCCTGAATTGATGTGTGTGGGTAGGACTTTAGAATTGCACTTATCATAGCCTGCTCAAAATCTATTATTATTTTCTGTGGAAAATAATTATTTGTTTCCTGTTTAATTTTACTTAGTACTTCCATATATGTGGAGTTCTGTTTATTGGGTAGCAAGGCATAGATAAAGTGGATGTTGGTGTTCTGATATAGGGCATGGACAGTGTATAATTGATAGAATGGTTTGGGACAGATTTTAAAAGTCCCGTCCATCATCCATGTTTCTGATTGTTGTAGCTTTATTAAATTGTTTGCAGTTGCAAACATAATTATTCTTTTCTCTTTGCATTTGTTGTCATAGAGAACAAAGGGTTCTTCATTATGAGTTATAGATAGTTCTGGGGGAATTACCACCTCTTCAAATGTTTTTGGAGCAGGTGTGGTAGTTGTTGTGGCTTTTTTTGTGCGATCTATAGTTCTTTTTAATGAAGAAATAGAGGGCATCTGCCCTGTAGCATGTTTGGATACTGTAGGCAGAAATTCTTTAAGTATTTGAGTCGTAGGTGTCTGTGAGCTAGTGCTAGCTTCTTTAATGTTATCAAGGGCATTCCTCAACCTCTATTTCAGTAACATTTGGAGGGTGGTTATGCTCCCTTGTATACAAAACAGGTGTTTCTCTAGTTGTTGCCCGACCATAACACCTATTTGAATAGTACTTGCTACATTTCCAAATTACTTTTAGTCCACTTTGCTTTTCCTGGGTATAGACATACCCCATGTAACATAGCAAAAATGTTCCTTTTTGGGATGAGATAAATTGGGCGCCTTCTGTCATTATGATGTGTTAAATTCTACAAAATATGTATATCAAAATTATTAAAACGAATATTTTACATTGTTTTTTTCTTAATAAATATATATTGTTATTAATATACTTACAATGTTTGTTTTGAGCTGCTTTTCAATAGAGATGTTTTTTCTTTGTTGGTTGAATTCTGTCAAGTAGTTGATATTTCTGTTGGAAGAGTAAAACATATTTTTACTTATTCTGTAAAATATGTACATGGGGTGGGGTGGGTGTTTGGGATGGATTTGGGGTTTGGTTGGGTGTTTTACAATTTTTTACAATGCTGTTTGCTGAATACTTACTTTATTAGTTAGATGATTTTAGAAGTGATCTTTAATTTTGTGGGTGGTTTGAGAATTATCTGTAGAGGAGATGTAAATTGAAAAAAGATATATATTAATTATTTGAGTATGATAAATAGTAGTTTTTGAGGATTAGCATTACAGTTATTTTACAGATGGTAATGTACTTACTTTTTGAAGAATGTAATATCTTTTTCTTTGATGAAGTCCTTGTTTCTGGTAGAAATATGGCAGAGTTTCGGCTTATTTATTGTTTTTGGTTTAAGGTGTAAAATAAGAATACGTTTTCCTTCTTTATATAGTGTTTGTTTTAATTGTTTGGGTAACCTTATTGGTTTATTTTAATATTGTGTGTTTTTATTGGTTAATCTTTATTGTTTTACTCATTTTGGTAGTTGTTTTTTTTTTCACATGTTGAATTATTTAAATGTGTATCATCTTATATGTGATGTTAAATAATGTGTGTACATAATTTAAATATAAAATTAAGTTGTTATTAATAGTGTATTTATTATTTAATGTTTTAAAATATGTTTTAGTATTTGCTAAAATTATTAAATATATAATATATTTTATATGCAGTGTATGTTTATTTATTTGAATATATGTATGGTGTTTAATTTTGTTTGTTTTATCTATTTTTAAATTGTCGATATTTTTACAAAAACGATAATATTGTCTATATTATTGTGATCGATATTTTGGACATGTATTTTTTTAAAGGATGTTCGATATTTTGAATAACGATATTTATGTGTTTGATATTACTGTAATAGATAATTATGTTTGACTATATTTTGGGGTCGATATTAGTGTATTTTGTTAATTAAGTATAGGGTATCGATACTAGTGTCGTCAATATTTTTGTGTCGATAAAAATGTAGGTCAATATTGTGTCTGTCGATATTATGTCAGTGATTCTTGCATTCTGATGCTTGGCAAGGTATATGAGGGATTATTCAAAACTGGATGAAGGCAGTACACAGACACATCAGGTGGTTCTCCTTGACACTGTGTGGCTGTCCTTTTTACTTGGCGGTCGTGTCGGCCTGTGCCCCACCACAGATATGGGCACACCATTTTTCGGATCTGCCCAGAACTGATTTCAGTGGACCTGTAAAGAGGTCCGCCAGGTAGCTGGAACAGAAAAGGAAAGAAACAAGAAAGGCTGGCCTCAGTGGCACTAGCTTCAGTTATAAAGCTGCGGTGCAGCACCTCTCACCAGCAATGTTTGAGTTGTGTTTGCAAAGAGCAGCTGCCTTCCCTTGTCTGGGCATAGTATGATTATGCTTTGTTCACTTTAGAGCCCATGGTGGTGCATACTGATGGAGCCAGGGATGGGGTTTGCACTGTGTAAAACCTTTGGTGCAAATCCAAGTACAGACAATACTCGGGTGACTGGACCTTTGTCTCGAATTGAAATCACTTCAATAACAGATTGACAGCAGTGAAGCAAATTCTGCCCCACAAGGATGACAGAGAGAAATAGATTTGCCATGAAGGTTTATTAGCTGATTAACAAAGTTACAATCTCAAATCATCTGATTAGTCATAAAGCAATGATCACCTGGTTTATAGCATGATTTGGTGTAATCCATATACAAATTAATTTGATTCAAAACCTTATTTGGCAGGTTAAAAGCAGCCATAATAGTGCATACAATATCATTAATAAATATACATAATAAAAAACACAGTAACCTAAAAACAAGATTTTTTTTTTAAAATGCCTCCTTCCTTTATACACATCTAACACACAATACTTTTCCTGAGGTATATTGCCCCCTTACATAAAGTGCAACATTAAATCATACAAAGGGGTGTTCATGTGCAAACAGGTAGCTTAGTGCAATTTTATGGTCTCTAATATTCTGTGCAAGGAAAATCAGTTTAAGGTAATAACTCTTAAGATTATCATAGAATTCACAAAACAACAAAAAGTGCTGGGTGCTTTATATAGACCGACCATCACAAGGACAGTGCATCATATCCGGTGGGTGTACCTTCATTTTGCGGAATGCAACTAGATGATGTACAATGTCCACACGTAATCTAGTCAAGACAAAACGGTGCTGAATGATATTCATGCAAGATAAGTAATATTAACAACCGCCTGAAGATTAATTGACATATATACACAACAGTTGGTGTTCTCAGCTCCTCACACATCCTGCAATCATACTTATCTTAAAAGAAGGATAAATAATTAAACTCTGAGTTGGTCATGCCATACAGATATGTTAAATAAAGTACTAAAAGATGCATTCATATATGAGAGCCAAGGGATATCAGGAACATGGTCCAAGACAAGACAGTCTAAAATAATCGATTTCCAGAAACTAGTTTCCTCTTTAGACCAAATAGAATGCCAGAGTAACAAGGGTTTCAGTAAAATCAGGTCTTCTAAATATTGCAAACCAACCTCCTTGTGGACAATCAGGGATGAAGCCGGGACCGGTAGGCATAACAAGCATTTTAAGAAAGTGTTCTCTTCTATCTTAAGGGGGTTACTAAGGTATAACCCAAAACAAGACAAAATAGTTATATGCATATTGAATAAGATTCAGTCTCACTGAAGGAAACATATCCCAAACTAAAGTTTCAGGAACAATTGTGGGAAATTAAGCCGCAGGTGGCAGCACGTAAACGTAAAGTCTCTAACAGCAGAATCAAATGAAGGTCCAGTCATATAAATGAAAATAGACTTGCTCAAGAGTTAAACTTTGTGAGCAGGACAAAGTGAGCATAGGATCTCAAGAGAGGTGCAGCATGGAGAGAAGGAGGGGAGAGTAAGTAACCAAAGCTCTCACCAATAGGATGGAGATGGGGCATGGTACTGAAGAGTAGCCTTAAGTGCCATTGAGATGGGAGCTGGAGCAGCACGAAGAGAGAGTAGAAAGAGAATCATGAAGTTGGGGATGAAAGTGAGGAAAAAAGAATACAGAAAAATCAGCTGCAAGATGACAGAAAAGTAGAAGGAGCAAATGAGATAAGCTAGAGAGTTGTGGTGATGAATGTCAGGAGAGGCCAAAGATATGAAGCCTTGAAGACACCATAGCGGTGAAGGAGGGAAGGAGAAGAAAAACCAGACTAGCACACTGGTGAGTTGCAGAGATTGTACTAAAGCACACAAGCACTGTTCAAAAAGTACACTGAAGAGAGTGTGGAAGAAAAAGCAAAGTGGTCATATACAAACGTCATATTCACAAGGAAGCCCTGAGATAACTGACTCTTTGCACTTAGCAACGGAGTCTTAAGAATAAACATTCCAGGGCTCCTAAAGGTTCTACATAGAACTAGTTAGCTAACATGCAGCAGCATGTCAGGCAAATACCACACACCTTCCCCGGAAACCTAGAGCAAGAACATAAGAACATTTAGAAAAGGCTAGACTAAGTAGAGATCACAAAGAAACACAACACTTCATGAGACATAAGAACATGGGGCATAATTAGTTTAAAACTAAATCATGTAGTGCCCCAGGAGCTTTACATATGTGGGAGCTCCTGTGTAAGGGAGAGGCAACCTTGGAGTGTACATCAAGAGCATCATGTTTAACCCCTTCGCTGCTAGGCCTTTTCCCCCCCTGTGCTAAGCCTTTTTTTGGCTATTTGGGGTAGTGCGCGCTTAGGCCCCTGTACCTTTTTGACCACATAAGGTATCCACGCCAAATTTGCGTCCTTTTTTCTAACATCATGGGGATTGTAAAGGTACCCAGGGTTTGTGGATTCCCATGGAGGGGACCCAGAAATTAGCCAAAATACAGCAAAATTCTGTTTTTTTGGGAAAAATGCGAAAAAGGGCTACAGATGAAAGCGTCTTGTTTTTTCCCTGAAAATGGCATAAAAAAGGGGTTGTGGTGCTGAAATCACCATCTTCCCAGCTTTCAGGGACAAGCAGACTTTTGTCAGAAAACCAACTTTTTTACACAGTTTTTGGCATTTTTCTGGGACATAGCCTATTTTTGCTATTTTTTGTGCTTTCAACCTCCTTCCAGTTAATGGTAGAAATGGGTATGAAACCAATAATGGATCCTGAAAAGCCATACATTTCTGAAAAGTAGACAACATTCTGAATTCAGCAAGGGGTCATTTGTGTAGATCCTTAAAGTTTTCCTTATAGAAACTAACAGTTAAATGAAGGAAAAATTGAAAATTAGTTGAAAAAAACAGCCATTTGTGTCAACGTTTTCACCTGTAACTTCTTCTAATTATGACAGCTATTTGAAAGCAATATACTGTTATATCCGCTGGACCTTTCTGGTTGTGGGGATATATAGGACTTGTAGGTTCACCAAGAACCCGATGAACCCAGAGCCAATAACTGAGCAGCATCTTGCAAAGGTTTTTTATTATGTACCGGGTATATAGCAATTATTTTGGGAAAATTTATACATGGAAAAATTGTTATGAAAGACACCTATGTATTTCTGAAATGGGAACAAAATGTAGATTTTAGAAACAGTAGATATTTGCACATTTCCGAAATTGGGAGTACCCATACTAGCATGAGAATTATAGGTCATTTTTCAAAATGACTTATTTTTTACACATTGTCTTTCATTTGGAAGGCAGAAATGCATTGAAAGTCAATAGGTAATAACAGTTGCTCTACAATTCTGTGTTACCCTAAGTCTCCCGATAAAAATGGTACTCTCACTTGTGTTGGTAGGCCTTGTGCCCACAACAGGAAATGGCTCAAAATGCAACGTGGACGTACCACATTTTCACAATGAAAATTACCCTTTTTTGCAAAGTGCCTAGCTGTAGTTTTTGAACCCTAGCTCTGCGGGCACTTAGGGAAACCTAGCAAACCTATACATTTTTGAAAACTAGATACCCAGGGAATTCAGGACGGGGTGACTTGACTGGCTCTCACCAGGTTCTGTTACCCAGAATCCCTTGCAAACCTAAAAATTGGTAAAAAAACACATTTTCCTCACTTTTCTGTGGTGGAAAGTTCTGGAATCTGCGCGGATCCACAAAATTCTACCCACCCCGCGTTCCCCAAGGCCTTCTGAAAACAATGGTACCTCACTTGTGTGGGTAGGCCTAGTGCCCGTGACAGGAAGCAGCGCAAAACGCAACGTGGACGCACCACATTTTCACAGTGAAAATGACCCTTTTTTGCAAAGTGCCTAGCTGTAGTTTTTTAACCCTAGCTCTGCCAGCACCTAGGGAAACCTAGCAAACCTATACATTTTTGAAAACTAGACACACAGGGGAATCCAGGATGGGGTGACTTGACTGCCTCCCACCAGGTTCTGTTACCCAGAATCCCTTGCAAACCTAAAATATTGTCAAAAAAACACATTTTCCCCACATTTCTGTGGTGGAAAGTTCTGTAATCTGCGTGGATCCACAAATTTCCACCCACCCCGCATTCCCAAAGTCTTACGAGAAAATGGTACCTCACTTGTGTGGGTCTGGCCTAGTGCCTGCGACAGGAAACGGCGCAAAACGCAACGTGGTCACACCTCAACTTCGCAGTGAAAATGACCCTTTTTTGGCAAAGTGCCTAGCTGTAGTTTTTGAACCCTAGCTCTGCGGGCACCTAGGGAAACCTAGCAAACCTATACATTTTTGAAAACTAGACATCCAGGGGAATCCAGGATGTGGTGACTTGAATACCTCCCACCAGGTTCTGTTACCCAGAATCCCTTGCAAACCTAAAAATTGCCAAAACAAAACACATTTTCCCCACATTTCTGTGGTGGAAAGTTCTGGAATCTGCGTGGATCCACAAATTTCCACCCACCCCGTGTTCCCCAAAGTCTTATGAGAAAATGGTACCTCACTTGTGTGGGTCGGCCTAGTGCCTGCGACAGGAAACGACGCAAAACGCAACGTGGTCACACTTCAATTTCGCAGTGAAAAATGACCCTTTTTTGGCAAAGTGCCTAGGTGTAGTTTTGAACCCTAGCTTTGCCGGCACCTAGGGAAACCTAGCAAACCTATACATTTTTGAAAACTAGACACCCAGGGGAATCCAGGATGGGGTGACTTGACTGCCTCCCACCAGGTTCTGTTACCCAGAATCCCTTGCAAACCTAAATAATTGTAAAAAAACAGATTTTCCCCACATTTCTGTGGTGGAAAGTTCTGGAATGTGCGTGGATCAACAATTTTCCACTCAACCCGCGTTCCCCAAAGTCTTACGAGAAAAATGGTACCTCACTTGTGTGGGTCGGCCTAGAGCCTGCGACAGGAAACGGCGCAAAACGCAACGTGGTCACACCTCAATTTCGCTGTGAAAAATGACCCTTTGTTGGCAAAGTGCCTAGCTGTAGTTTTTGAACCCTAGCTCTGCGGGCACCTAGGAAAACCTAGCAAACCTATACATTTTTGAAAACTAGACACTTAGGGGAATCCAGGATGGGGTGACTTGACTGCCTCCCACCAGGTTCTGTTACCCAGAATCCCTTGCAAACCTAAAAATTGTCCAAAAAACACATTTTTCCCACATTTCTGTGGTGGAAAGTTCTGGAATCTGCGTGGATCCACAAATTTCCACCCACCCCGCGTTCCCAAAGTCTTCCAAGAAAAATGGTACCTCACTTGTGTGGGTCGGCCTAGTGCCCACGACAGGAAACGGAGCAAAACGCAACGTGGTCACACCTCAATTTCGCAGTGAAAAATGACCCTTTTTTTGCAAAGTGCCTAGCTGTAGTTTTTGAACCCTACCTCTGCCGGCACCTAGGGAAACCTAGCAAACCTATACATTTTTGAAAACTAGACACCCAGGGGAATCCAGGATGGGGTGACTTGACTGCCTCCCACCAGGTTCTGTTACCCAGAATCCCTTGCAAACCTAAAAATTGTCCAAAAACACATTTTCCCCACATTTCTGTGGTGGAAAGTTCTGGAATCTGCGTGGATCCACAAATTTCCACCCACTCCGTGTTCCCCAAAGTCTTATGAGAAAAATGGTACCTCACTTGTGTGGGTCGGCCTATTGCCTGCGACAGGAAACGACGCAAAACACAACGTGGTCACACTTCAATTTCGCAGTGAAAATGACCCTTTTTGGCAAAGTGCCTAGCTGTAGTTTTTGAACCCTACCTCTGCCGGCACCTAGGGAAACCTAGCCAACCTATACATTTTTGAAAACTAGACACCCAGGGGAATCCAGGATGGGGTGACTTGACTGCCTCCCACCAGGTTCTGTTACCCAGAATCCCTTGCAAACCTAAATAATTGTCAAAAACCACATTTTCCCCACATTTCTGTGGTGGAAAGTTCTGGAATCTGCTTGGATCCACAAATGTCCACCCACCCCGTGTTCCCCAAAGTCTTACGAGAAAAATGGTACCTCACTTGTGTGGGTCGGCCTAGTGCCTGTGACAGGAAACGGCGCAAAACGCAACGTGGTCACACCTCAATTTCGCAGTGAAAATGACCCTTTTTTGGCAAAGTGTCTAGCTGTAGTTTTTGAACCCTACCTCTGCCGGCACCTAGGGAAACCTAGCAAACCTATACATTTTTGAAAACTAGACACCCAGGGAAATCCAGGATGGGGTGACTTGACTGCCTCCCACCAGGTTCTGTTACCCAGAATCCCTTGCAAACCTAAATAATTGTAAAAAAAACAACATTTTCCCCACATTTCTGTGGTGGAAAGTTCTGGAATCTGCCTGGATCCACAAATTTCCGCCCACCACGCGTTCCCCAAAGTCAAACACACACATTTCTGAAAAGTAGACACCCGGGGGCTTCCGGGGAGGTATGGCCCCCGGGTGTCTACTTTTCAGAAATGTGTGGGTTTGGTAGGTTTCCCTAGATGGCCGCCGAGCACGGGGCCAAAAACCCAGGTGACCCCCCTTGCAAAACCAGGTGGTTTTGAGATAGGCAATTTTGATGTCGCCTCACTACGTTTTGGGCCCTTGCCTGTCGCGGGTACTTGGGCCTCCCACACAAGTGAGGCACCATTTTTATCGGGAGACCTGGGGAACGCTGGGTGGTGGGAAATTTGTGTGAGGCTAGTGATGCCACACTTTCCCACACAAAAATGAGTGAAAAAGTGTTTTTTTAGCTAAAATTGAGGTTTGCAGGGATTCTGCGTAAGGAAACGTTGGGGGATCCACGCAATCCATACCTCCCTGGAAGCCCCCGGGTGTCTACTTTTCAGAAATGTGTGTGTTTGGTAGGTTTCCCTAGATGGCCGCCGAGCACGGGCCAAAAACCCAGGTGACCTCCCTGCAAAACCAGGTAGTTTTGAGATAGGCAATTTTGATGTCGCCTCACTACGTTTTGGGCCCTTGCCTGTCGCGGGTACTTGGGCCTCCCACACAAGTGAGGCACCATTTTTATTGGGAGACCTGGGGGAACACTGGGTGGTGGGAAATTTGTGTGAGCCCTATGATGCCACACTTTCCCACGCAAAAATGTGTGAAAAAAGTGATTTTTTCAGCTAAAATTGAGGTTTGCAAAGGATTCTGGGTAAGGAAACGTTGGGGGATCCACGCAAGCCATACCTCCCTGGAAGCCCCCGGGTGTCTACTTTTCAGAAATGTGTGGGTTTGGTAGGTTACCCTAGATGGCCGCAAAGCACGGGACCAAAAACCCAGGTGACCCCCCTTGCAAAACCAGGTGGTTTTGAGATAGGCAATTTTGATGTCGCCTCACTACGTTTTGGGCCCTTGCCTGTCGCGGGTACTTGGGCCTCCCACACAAGTGAGGCACCATTTTTATCAGGAGACCTGGGGGAACGCTGGGTGGTAGGAAATTTGTGTGAGGCCAGTGATGCCACACTTTCCCACACAAAAATGTGTGAAAAAGTGATTTCTTTCAGCTCAAATTGAGGTTTGCAGGGGATTCTGGCAGGAAACATTGGGGATCCACGCAAGCCATACCTCCCTGGAAGCCCCCGGGTGTCTACTTTTCAGAAATGTGTGGGTTTGGTAGGTTTCCTAGATGGCCGCCGAGCACGGGGCCAAAACCCAGGTGACTCCCTTGCAAAACCAGGTCGTTTTGTGAAAGGCCATTTTGAGGTCGCCTCAATACGTTGTGGGCCCTTGCCTGTCGCGGGTACTTGGGCCTCCCACCCGAGTGAGGCACCATTTTTATCGGGAGACCTGGGGGAACGCTGGGTGGTGGGAAATTTGTGTCAGCCCAGTGATGCCACAACTTTACCACACAAAAATGTGTGAAAAAAGGGATTTTTTCAGTAAAATGTCAGGTTTGCAGGGGATTCTGGGTAAGAAAACGTTGGGGGATCCATGCAAGCCATACCTCCCTGGAATCCCCGGGTGTCTACATTTCAGAAATGTGTGGGTTTGGTAGGTTTCCCTAGGTGGTCGCCGAGCCCCGGGCCAAAACCCAGGTGACTCCCTTGCAAAACCAGGTCGTTTTGAGATAA
Source organism: Calotriton arnoldi (assembly GCA_963921515.1). Lineage (NCBI taxonomy): Eukaryota > Metazoa > Chordata > Amphibia > Caudata > Salamandridae > Calotriton > Calotriton arnoldi. The sequence goes on from CAWUFW010020104.1 coordinate 116,890, forward strand.
TGTGTTGTTTATTTCTGCAGCGTGAACATTTTGGCACAATATTGCATGGAAAATGTGACAGACATTTTGAGGTTTGCAGGACATTGTGGGTAACATAACTTGTTGGGATCCACAAGAGAGATATCACCATGTACTCCCATGGGTGTTTCGTTTACGACAAGATCTACAGTTGGTAGGTTATTCTTAGACGGAATGTACACCTTGGCAGACAGAGTAAAAAGACAAAGATTACTGCACAGCCATCTATTCCTCAAGCACACACACATACTGGTTGGATTTGGCACGAGGGCAAGTGATGGTTCAGTATATACAATTTTATTAACAAGAGATTTCACAAAAATGAAATGCACTGTCAATAATTGAAAGGACAAAAACTGAACCAGTGACTCGCAGCTCGTGAGCTGTAAAGCCACGTCAAGGCCCCAACCGCTTTACAGGCCATTCACACACCTTTCATACGTGATACACACAAGACCATTCACACCACCAGGCACGAAACAAACACATTACAACATTCACAAAAAGGACAAGGTACAACCTGCTTGAGAAAGACAAAAAAAATATTACTGCACAGCCATCTAATCCTCAAGCACACACACACATACTGGTTGGATTTGGCACGAGGGTGAGTGATGTTTCAGTATATACAATTGTATTAACAAGTGATTTCACAAAAATGAAATGCACTGTTAATAATTGAAAGGACGAGAAACTGAACCATTGACTCACAGCTCGTGAGCTGTAAAGCCACGACAAGGCACCAACCTCTTTACAGGCCATTCATACACCTTTCATACGTGTGACACATACAAAACCATTCACACCACCAGCCGCGGGCCCATCACATTACAACACTCACACCAGCAGACAGCGCCATTCAAGGGCCCATCACTTTCACACGCCCACATTCCTAACACAGCAACCACACAAGCTGATGGATTGCGTGGAGTGTCGCTCGGCTAGCAGTGTGTGTAGTGACCAGCAGCAAGTCACTACTCACACACTGCCAGCCAAGCGCCAGTCCACGCACACCGCCAGCCAAGCACCACTACACGCACACCGCCAGCCAGGCGCCACTCCACGCACACCGCCAGCCAAGCGCCACTCCACGCACACCGCCAGCCAAGCGCCACTCCACGCACACCGCCAGCCAAGCACCAGTCCACACACACCGCCAGCCAAGCGCCAGTCCACGCACACTGCCAGCCAAGCACCACTACATGCACACCGCCAGCCAAGCGCCACTCCACGCACACCGCCAGCCAAGCGCCACTCCACGCACACCGCCAGCCAAGCACCACTCCACGCACACCGCCAGCCAAGCGCCACTCCAAGCACACCGCAAGCCAAGCGCCACTCCACGCACACCGCCAGCCAAGCGCCACTCCACGTACACCGCCAGCCAAGAGCCACTCCACGCACACTGCCAGCCAAGCGCCACCCACGCACACCGCCAGCCAAGCGCCACTCCACGCACACCACCAGCCAAGCACCAGCCTACACACACCACCATCACATTTAGGATTTTTTATACAACAAAGAAAACACAAACAAATTGCAAATAGATACAAATCTACAAACACAAAATCAGAAACTAAATACATTGCACTAATGCCAACCTTGAAACAGAACAACAATTCTTAAACATTACAGACCAGGCAGTTCACTTTACCACTCATGGTTGCTCCCAATAATTCTTTTTCTTGTGGTACGCTCTGTAACAAGCAGGCACACTCAGCCCAGGGTTAGAAGGACACTCAGGGCAGTACATACGAGTCTCCTTCCGCGCACCTCTTCGCCAACAGACTCTACATCTCCTAGTGGGAAAGTCTTTTGAGGGTGTAGGAGGAATGTGATCAGGAAAGTGGCGATCTTTCAATCGAGCCACATCCTCCACCACTCCAACTCTAGGAACACTTGCCTGTTCCACAACAACAAGGCTGCCTATGACAGACTGCTGAAACTGAACAAAAGTCAACTTTGACGCAGGAGAACACTCCTTGAACACAACAAAAGCATTGAAAGTTGCTAAATTGAAGAGATGGATGGCCAACTTCTTATACCAAATGTAAGACTTACGAATAGCAGTGTAAGGTTCCAACCTCTGATCTACTCTATCAACACCACCCATGTGCTTATTGTTGTCTAAAATGCACACAGGTTTGCGCACTTCAGCAATCTGACCCCAAACAGCCACAGGTGAAGTACTCTCATCATGGATGGTAGTCAGCATGTACACATCCCTCCTGTCCACAAATTTCACAGCTAGTAGTTCATCACTATGCAAGGAACTGCACTGTCCCCTCTGAAGTTTTTTGCAAACAAGTTCTTTTGGATAACCTTTACGGTTAGAGCGGATTGTGCCACAAGCAAAAGTGTCCACGTTGAACAATTCCTTAAACAATTGCACAGCAGTGTAGAAGTGATCACGGTACAAATGGTGGCCTCTGTTAAACAGTCCTCTAGCAAGATCCCACACAATTTTCTCTGAAACTCCAAAAGTGGACGGACAACCAGGGGGGTCAATAGTGGAATCCCTACCAGTGTACACACGCAAATTAAAAACATATCCTGTCCTACTCTCAGACAACATATACAGCTTAATTCCATAGCGTGCCCTCTTGCTAGGAATGTACTGCCTAAAAACCAAACGGCCCTTGAACAGGACCAAAGACTCATCAATAGATATTTCTTTCCTGGAGTATAGATCTCTGAAAATCGATCTACAAAGTTATCAAGAACAGGCCGAATCTTAAAAAGACGGTCACATTCAGGGTGATCTCGTGAGCAACGCCAAACCATTATCAACAAAATGCAGCATCCGAAGCAAAAGTAAATACCGATCACGAGTCATAACTGCAGGAAATATGGCCATTGCCATCAAGGGACTGGTAGATCAATATGAACCCATGGACGGCTTCCTTATCAAACCCATCAAAAAGTCAAACCCAAAACTTCTTCATCTCTTCCAGATTTGTGGGACTCCACTGGGTAGCTCTAGAATGGGGCCTAAGTCTGGCACTGTTGTCCCTCAAAAACTGTTCAGCATACAAATTAGTCTGCTCAACAATCTCACCCAAAAATACATCATCCATAAACAACTGAAAATACTGTATAGGCAAATAATGTTCACAATCCACTCTACAGGCAACACCGGCTGCACCATGTTTGGATCAACCTAGAGTCCAGCACTTCCAGTAGGAAGCCTAGCAGCCCCAGGCTGCAATACAGATGCCTCTTGCACCATCGGCACATTAGTATCCTCCTCTAAAACAGGCACTTCATATGCACTGAGAGTACCTTCATCATCCGATGATTCCATGTGGAGAGAAAACTCACTGCCTGAATCTTCCCCTCCCTCCTCTCCCTCAGACGCACTGTCAGTCTCATAATCCTGCTCAGAGGAAGATTCAAGAAGCAAACCAACCACCTGCTGAGCAGTCATTAGTAAGCCATAATGCTTACTAATAAAGGTTACTTGTCAAACAAGTCAACAACAACAAACCCTTTGTAAAAAAAAAGAAATAAACAATATGTTGCTTTATCACAAAGACCTATATACTCCAACACTATACCACTCACGTGACAGAAGCAGCTAGACTCACCACCACCTACTCTGCACAGACACAGTAAGGATCAACAATATCCCACTAAAAAAGAAGAAAAAAATTACACATAAGACAATGCAAAACATTGCAAAGAATTTCATGCTCTGAACACTAACAAATATGCTGCCATTATGACACCACTTACAAAAAAATTCATTCATGCATGACAATAATACTCATTTGGAGTACACACAACAAAAATATTTTTCTTACCAAATAAATGCAATTACGCAAAACTGCAGAACAACCACTGCCGAAACCGCAAACAGGAATCAAAAAGCTTTACACTAGAATAAAAAGGAGAAAAAAACATTACAATCACATATGCAAATAATGCAACAGTCCACACACAATCCACCAGCCAAGCTAAGGGGTAGGTGGGCCAAAGAGTATAAATAAAATATTCACCCCCGTAAAAGGGGAGAAACCCTTGCCCTTTGGCCACTCCCCAACACAAAAATTAAAAACCCTGGTGTCTAGTGGCTTCTGCCCTCCTTGGGGCAGATGGGCCTAAAAACATACTGCTATTCTGCCACCCAAAGAGGGCAGAAATGGCCACAATCATCCTCCCATAAAGGGGAGCGACCCTTGCCCAAGGGGCCGCTCCCAACATAAAAACCCTGGTGGCCTAGTGGACCTGCACAAAAACAAATCAGCCGATCTGCCCTCAGGATGGCGGAATTGGCCAAATTAATGCTCCCCAAAGGGGAGCAACCCTTGCCCAAGGGGCCACTCCCCAAAAACAAATCCCTGGTGGTCTAGTGGGCCCAATTTTTTTTTTTTAAATGGCGATCTGCCCTCCTGGGGGGCAGACACAGCCACAAATATTGCTCTCAAAGGAGAGTGACCCTTGCCCAAGGGGTCACTCTCCACAAATAAATGCCTGGTGGACTAGTGGGAAGATACCTTTATCTTCCGCACACGATCTCTCCCTACTCAACTCTACTCTCAACTCTATTCACAACTGGATGTTAGCTCACCAACTCATTCTGAATCCCGCCAAAACTGAATTCCTCCTCCTCTCTACCTCTCTCTCACCTCCTCCTGTTCAATCTTGGATGGATCAGCTGAACCTACTCAACAACAAACCCATCATTGTCGACAGCGCTAAATCCCTAGGTGTCATTCTTGACAAAAGACTCAACCTAATCTCCCACATCAACTCTTGCTAAGAACGCACGTTACCAGTTGCGCCTTCTATGGGGATCCGTCGGTTCTTCCCGGAGAAAGACTTAAAAACCTTGGTACAATCTCTGGTTCTCTCAAGACTGGATTATTACAATTCTCTTCTGACGGGCCTACCCAAATCCCACCTCTCCCTCTCAAATCCATCCTCCATTCAGCAGCTCGCTTCATTTCAGGGTCTAAACGAAGTGACCACGTCACTCCTATCCTGTCCTCTCTTCGATGGCTTCCGATCGAGGCAAGATCTATTTACAAAACTGCCTGCATCACACACAAAGCCTTACACACGTCCTCCCCTCGTTACCTGGCGAATATATTGAAATTGTCCGGTGGCTCTCGCCCTTCTCGCAATGCGGAAAAACTTCTGCTTGAGCCCCCCGTCTTCAAAAGGGAAAGATCGATGGCGCAATCCTTCTCAGGGCAATGCGGTGAGAATCTGGAACTCGCTTCCCCATTGCTCTGTGCCACCTCCTCTACCCGGATCTTCAAAGCTGACCTCAAATCTCTTCTCTTCCAAAGACACTTTCAGAACTAATACTTTCACTCTCAGCCCCCTCTAGGAAGTTCGCTCTTCATTGTAAATTTGTACTTTTTCCTGTACATTCCTCACCCTTGCGTGTAGTGCTGCATTTGTGTACCTTTCATTTTAAGTCTCCTGTTTAATTCACGCCCTCTCTACTCCCTCAAGGAAGTTCTTCCACTATAGGAAACTCTGTACTCCATGCCTATAGAAGTGCCTTCCCAGTGTGTTCTGAGTGACTGCCACTTATTGCAGTATTATACCTCTATTTGTATTTTGTATCTCATGTATCTTGTAACGCATACCTCTTTTTGTATCTTGTTTGTTTTATTTGCACAATTGTCACTTTTTCCTCATGTAATGTAACGCTTGCTTTTGTATTATGCTCACTTGTAACCTTCTCCTCATGTAATGTTACTGTTCCTATTGTGAAGCGCTCTGACACCTTCGGGTAAAACCTGCGCTATATTAAAAAAACTGCCTCTCCCCAGGGGGCAGACCACTAAAAACATATGCCCTCAAAAGGGGAGCGACCCTTGCCCAAGGGGCCGCTCCCAAAACAGTATTTTCACTTTAAAAATGTTTTTTTTTTAAATCCCTGGTGTCTAGTGGGCATTTCCTGCTGCACGATCGCATGATCGTGCAGCAGGAATGCACAAAGAGGCATGGGGGAAAGGAAAACCCTTTCCTTGTTACTGTTCCTATTGTGAAGCGCTCTGACACCTTTGGGTACAGCCTGCGCTATAATAAAAAACTGCCCCCCAGGGGGCAGACCACTAAAAACATATGGCTCTCAAAAGGGGAGCGACCCTTGCCCAAGGGGCCGCTCCTCAAAACAGTATTTTCAGTTTAAAAAAATAAAAATTCCCTGAGAATTAGTGGGTATTTCTGCTGCACGATCGCATGATCGTGCAGCAGGAATGCACAAAGAGGGCATCGGGGGAAAGGAAAACCCTTTCCTTTCCCTTGATGCCTCTTTTCTTTGAAACCCCCCCTCCCCGGAGCTAAAACTCACCTTATTCCCCGATGCGCTGGAAGCAAATGGCTTCCAGCGCGTCGGGGAACAAAGGGAAACCCCCAATGACGTCAGCGCGCGAGGCGCGCTGATGTCATTGAGGCGGGGGCGAGGGGAGGCGGGGGGAGGCAGAGGAAGCCCTTCCCCTGCCTCCCCCCAAAAAAAAACAACGATCGGATTCCCACGGGGGGAGCGCCAGCACTTCCCCCGTGGGTGGTCTTATGACGAGCTGGACTCGTCATGAGCACACGACCACTGTGTGTCATGACGAGTCCAGCTCGTCATAAGCGTCGAAGGGGTTAATGCAGTTATCAGAACGCATGGGGGCAATCCTACCCAAATTCCATATGCGCCCATCATCAAGTTTCACAGCATTATGAAATAGTTTCGTCACCTTAAAAGGCGGAGAGAATTTCATACCAGCAGATTTCTGGGGATAGCGTACTTTCACACTATCTCCCACACATACCTTCGTGTGAGAAACAACATGTCTAGTGTCAAAGTTAGCTTTTCTCTTGTCTGACTTGAGATCCTGAATTGCTTTCCATTGGGTGTCCCTGTGATCTTCAATCTCAACACCTTTCTCCCTCATCCAAGATTGGAACATGTGAGTGTTGGGAGTGCAGCACCTAAACAATTCAAAAGGGACCTTCCCTGTGGTCGAGTGGGGGGTCAAGCGGTAGACCATCACTCTTTCCATTATACCAGACCTCCAGTCTCTGCCCTGATCTTTAGCTAGCTGAATTGACTCCTTCAGCACGAGGTTGAACCTCTCTACCATTCCATTACACTCGGGATGGTAGAGAGAACAACGCTTGTGTCTGATCCCTTTTTTGTTCAAAAAGTCTTCCATTTCTTTTGACACAAGCTGAATGCCGTTGTCAGTCAACAGACATTCTGGGAGACCTTCTCTGCAAAATATGTCCTCCAAGAACTTAGTAACATCCCTAGTCTCTATACTCTGTGTCACTTTAACTTCAGGCCATCTTGAGTACATGTCACCAACACGAGGACATAAGACTGGCCCGCTTTACTAGTGATCGGCCCCAAAAGATCTAAGGCTACATGCTGCCAACATCTTGTGGGTGCTTCACGTATAACCATCGGTTGTACTCTAGTCATGTAAGTCTTATCACAAGCAATGCACTCCCTGCAATTTCTTATCACTCGTTCCACGAGGATATCAATGCCAGGCCACCAGAAGTGAAAACGAACCATCCCCTTAGTTTTAAAGATACCTTGGTGTCCCTGATGAGCCAAGTGGATGATTTTCATCCTGACTTGTGTCGGAGGGATGAGTCTGGTGCCCCTCCAAAGTAACCCCCCACTTACAGAGAGTTCATCTCGAATGTTCCAGAACTTCCGGACACATTCGCTCAAAGTCCTGATTCCAGGCCAACCTTCAGTAATCAACTTGCATACCTCTTTCATGACCGCATCATCCTTCATGGCGTCTTTCCATTCTACCTCAGAAATCACCCCTTCAACAATCTCGCACACCTTATAGTCATCGTCTTCCCAAGAATCGACAGGTTCAGCTGGGGAACCCTCACACTGTTTGGTGATCAAATGAGAGAGACAGTCGGCGACCTTGTTCTCTGCCCTGGGTATATAGCTTACAACAAAGTCATAATCTTGTAGGGCAATCACCCATCTACATATTCTGGAGGAGACAGCATCTAGGCTTTTCTTGCAGAACACATCCTTTAACGGTTTGTGATCGGAATGGACAACAAACGAGCTACCGCAGAGAAATTTTTTTAACTTCTTGATGGCCCAGAAGATACACAGTGCTTCTTTCTCGATCACGGAGTATTGTACCTCTGGACCAACGAGTGTCCATGAAAGAAACATGATGGTTACTTCTTTACCATTTCTTACTTGTTTGAGGACTGCGCCCAACCCTTTTGAACGTGCACCGGTATCAAGAATCGAGCTTGAAGAAGTGTCAAAGCTCTGAAGGGAGGGAGCAAGCGAGACTTAAGGCCTTCTTGACGTCTTCAAACTCTGATTGGCCCTGGGGAGACCAAGAAAATGTCACTCCCTTCTTTAGGAGGGACCTTAACGCGAAGGTGCGACTTGCGAACTGGGGAACGAATTTGTTATAGTACTCAGCCATCCCTAAAAAGTGACTAGGTCATCTCTGGAATGTGGGACGGGAAGCTCCTCAATGGTTTTCACCAGGCGATCCCTAGGCCTAACTCTACCTTCAGTCAATATGTGGCCCAGGTAGTCAATTTCCGAGAGGTTAAACTTGCATTAGTTCTCACGCAAGGTTAAACCTCTTGCACTGAACATCTCAAAAACGGTCTTAAGCCTTCCATCATGTTCCTGTTGAGATGTGCCATGGACCAGGACGTCGTCTTGATGAATCTTAACCCCCTCCACGCCAACCAACACATCTTCCATGACTCTTTGAAAGACGGAGGCTGCAGAGTTCAAGCCAAAAGGGAGGCGAGTGAACTTGTATGTTCCAAAAGGGGTTATAAAGGCCGTCAAGATCATGGACTCATCATCAATCTTGACCTGATGATAGGCCGCCTTATGATCCAGAGTGGAGAAAACTCGAGCATCTTTTAGTTGGGCTAGCATCTCTGAGATGTTAGGAAGAGGGTACCTGTCTGACACAACTGCCCGGTTGAGGGCACGGAGGTCCACACACAATCTCACCTCTCCAGAGGCCTTGCGAGCTAGAACAACCGGAGCCAACCACTCACTGGCCTCTGTCTCAACAATGATTCCCTCTCTCTTGAACTTCTCAAGCTCAGAGCGCATAGATTCTCTCATGGTCAATGGTACACTGCGCACTTTACATGTTACTGGTACAGCATCAGGTTTGAGTGTGATTTTGTGTGTGTACCCCGAGAGGCATCCTAACCTTTCACTAAAGACGCACTTGAACTCAGTACGCAAATTGCATCTTTGGTTTACTTCCACTACATCACTTGACACGACATTCAAAGGACTCGAATGTGAAGGGATGTCTCTGAGAACGATGCAGGGATCGCCGCCGGGAACCAAGGACACACCCAGATCAGCCTGTTGGAACCAGCTGATAATGCTGTCTCCTCTGCAAGAGACATATATCTTCCCTGCTGTTAGTCTCCCCTTATATTCAATGTTGCCCATAAAATATCCAAACAACTTAATGGGTTGACCACCATAAGCTAGTGGCTTGATGTCGGGTTTGTAGACTTTCACATTCCCATGTCACAACGGTAGCACTTCACCTTTGAGCTTCCTTTGGGTTTGACTGAAGAGAAATGAGTGGGTTCACGCTGTTTCAAAGTAGGTTTTAAGGAACTCTTTGTCACAGCATGCACCTTTTCCTCCAAAATACCGTTTTCCTTCTTGATGACCTCGACGCAGGCAAGGGAGTGTTCTATTCTCTTAGCTATGGATACCACCTCATCTAATTTTGGGTCATCCTTCTGCCATAGTTCGTCTTTGATTTTCTTCAACATTGCATCCGAACATAAACTGATCGCGGATGCGCTCTTCGAGTGACCCATCAAACTTGCAGGCGGCACCTAACTTACGGAGAACAGTAATATATGCCTCAACAGATTCATCAGGTTTTTGTAGCCGCCTTCCAAAGTGATAGCGCTCCAAAATAGTGCTAACCTTCGGAAGGTAGTGCTTATCAACCTTTTTTAGACAAATCTCAAATTCATTGAGGCTGTCTGACTCGCTATCACACAAATCAGGAAGGTGTTCGAACACCTCCTGTCCTTCAGAACCTACAGTGTAATAGTAGAGCCGATTTTCTCTCAGCACTTAGTGAAACTCAACAAACCCTTGCGTAGTTGAGGAATACTTTTTCCATTTGGACCATCGTAAAACAGGATCACCAGGGTTAGAGAGAAAAAAAAGGAGGAGGAGTGACATTCTGCATTTTAGATATATGTGCAGAGAAGTAAAATTGATTAAATTAGTACAATTGTCACAGACATGTTGACAAATTATAGAATTTGAATAATTGTCACAGACAACAAGTGAGTGAGTTTGTCGCCGTAGATATGAAGAAATAATTGTGTGGTTCACACAAAAACTGGTGTGCTTGTCACCGAAGAAGTAATCTGACAAGTAGGTGTGCTTGTCACTGAAGTAATAATGACAAGCTGTAATGTGGCAAGAAGGTGTGTTTGTCACCGAAAAAGAAGGTTGACAAACTGGTGTGCTTGTCACCATAGAAATAATGGGCAGGGTGTCTTCTTGTGACCTCAGTAAAGATATTCACTTTGGTGTGTAAAAAGGTATAAAGCTACAGAGTCCACAGTGTTGCTGCGAGGGCTCTCAACACATCGAGAAGAAAGGAGCCGAGCAGGCAAGCGCGTTGTTAGGGAAACAGAAGATTATCCGTGAACGGAGCTGGTTGCCAAGGAAGGAGTTTCCTATGAACGGTAACAGAGATCTACGTCAATGCGCTGGCGCATCGACTTCGTGTGGCTCCTGGTTGCTAAGGAAAGGGTTTCCTGGCAGCGGCAACAGAGCTCTACGTCAATGCGCTGGCGCATCGACTTCGTGTGGCTCCTGGTTGCTAAGGAAAGGGTTTCCTGGCTGCGGCAACAGAGCTCTACGTCAATGCGCTGGCGCGTCAACTTGATGTGACTCAAGGCTGTGCTGTGACGTCGCTGAAGAATGGAGGCGAAGGCAGTAGACGGCGGGCGCAGGTAACAGAGCGCGTTTAAAAAATGCTCACAGTTTAATGCTCAAACAAAGTGAAAAAAGTGAAATATGATGAAAGCGCGCAATTGCAAGTCAAAGATGAGAACTTTTGGATGCGCGTTAACACCAGACAGGAGTCTAGGATGACCAAAAGGCGAGCAATACGAAGCGTGCCTGGTTGTCTTGAGCGATGGTGTGAAAAAGGGAGCAAAGCATTTAGGGAGCGCAGGAAACACTTGGAGGAGGTGTAGAAGAGCAGCTGGGCAATGAGATATATCGCAGGCTATTTCCTAGACAGCGCGCACAGTACCTTATGTTTCCAAGAGGAATACAGCTGTGTTAGGACGTTTGCTGTTAGCGTAGAGAAAGACTTATACTTGCTGGGGTCCGCTGTTCTCCGCTCGTCGCTAGTGTAAAGAAGTACACCGGATGCAGGATGATCTTGAAGGCTCTGTTCTTTATTGTAAGATCTTCATATACAAACGTCCTATCCACAAGGAAGCCCTGAGATAACTGACTCTTTGCACTTAGCAACGGAGTCTTAAGGATAAACATTCCAGGGCTCCTAAAGGCTCTACATAGAACTAGTTAGCTAACATGCAGCAGCATGTCAGGCAAATACCACAGGGTAACTTCATCAACTTCTACTTTATCGTCTTTGTTAAAAAGAATGAGCAGAGCAAGAATGTTTAGAGGGTTGACCTGCACGTGAGATATTGGGCAACAGAAAGCAGTTTAAGTAGAGTGTGCTGGGATCCTCATTTTAAAAATGAAAAAAGTGTGCTATGAATCTAACTCTTCTTTCAATTTCTCTTGCTACAGATCAGCTATGGGTCTGTTCTCTCCACGTTAAGTGACAAGATCCAGTTCCCATCTTTCCTGCGTACAGTTCCAAGCAACAGTTTCCAGAATGTTGCCCTGGCACGGTTAATGGGGCACTTCGGCTGGACCTGGATAGGGATGATCATTTCTGATGATGAGCTGGGATTGCAAGGAGGACAAGACATGAAGAGGCTGATTGAAGAACAAGGGGGATGTGTGGCATTTATAGAAAAGGTTCATCTGAGCTTTGCCAGAGAGCTGTTCCTTCACATTGTTGACATTGCACAAATGCATCATGTGAAAGTGATCATCGTTCACAGCCCTGAAGTCCATGTCAAGATGCTCATGGAGGCTTTCCTTGCACAGCATGTAATGGATAAAGTGTTTGTCTTCTCTGCATCTTTCACTCTGACTATTGGCCTCTTCAAAAGGGAGACCTGGAGAATATTTAATGGCTCACTAGGACTAGCCCCCCATGCCACAAAGATGCCAGATTTTGAAGACTTCCTTTATCACATACATCCCTTAAGAGATCCCAATGATGTCTTTGTGAAACATTTTTGGGAGAAAGTGTTTAAGTGCAAGTGGCCTGGCTCTCAGGAGACAAAGGAAATTACGTCTTTGGAGAAGGATGAAAGGTCAATCTTCTGCTCAGAGAGCCAAACTTTGGAAACAAAAGATTCAGATTTCTTTGAATTGTATGACCTGAGCTACACATACCACACCTACGTGGCTGTGTATGCCTTGGCTCATTCTTTGAATGCTTTGATGACGTGTAAACCAGGACGAGGACCTTTCACTGATGGAGCATGCGCTGATGTCCACAGCATTCAACCTTGGCAGGTGAAAGAGTGGTAGAGCCTTATGCTTTAACAGTTTATCTATACCTTAAAGGTCTTGCACAAATGTGAGGGCACACTAGTCATTAAATAAATGCATTTACCTTAGCAATGGAAAGTGTGAGAAGTAGGTAGTTTGGTAAATGACCATGCGTTAGTTCTAAGCTGAGGACACTAGATGCCGTGAAGGTGCGAGTGAAGGCATTGGGAAAGTGAAGAGAGAGGGTCACGACTGATTTGCATATGGCTTCGTCCAAACTGAGCTGGCCTGGTGGGTGAAAAAATATGGACTCGGATTCAACCTCGAGCGATTGGCGGTGGCTGAGATTAATTCAAGCATACCATCCATCACCATGTTATTGTTGCAGTTGACGCCATAAGTGTAACAGGTATGCCCAGATGAGGGTCCTGTGCTCACTGTGCCACTGGAAGCAAGCTATACATGGCCAATGAGCCCTAATCAGGGCGAAACTGGTCCTAGGTTGCTGTGTTCCGGTTCAGGGAGGACCTGGCCTAGCAGTTCGGGTTGAACGGTTCTCATTGGAGTAGGCTCAAGACAGATTTGCATATAGCTGGGTCCAAACTGAGGTGGCATGGTGTGCAAAATACCAATGGACTGGGATGCAACCCAAGTAATTATCAGTGCCTGAGATTAATTCAAGCATTTCATCTATCACTTTTTGTATACTTCAGAGTAAGGCATCATTGAATTCTACATACACCCTAGAGCTAATAGGGGCATAAGACAGAGGCAGTGTGCTGCAAATGTGTTGAGCCCATTTAGTACACCCATTTTTTTGTGCTTTTTTGATCACCCAGTTTTGTACTTTGTACTGTGGGTGAGACTCACTACTTGGGTTTCACCCATGGTGACTGCACATGTTTGCCACCAGTGCCCACCTTTAAAGATAAGACCACTGTGACAAATTTTGGGTAGCAGGCCCTTGGCTAGTCATACATGAACATATGTGCACACCTGTGTGCACACACGTGCAGGCTGCGCATGTGAGACTACCGTTTTGCGCAGCCTGGTAACCGTGCACAGGTAACCTGGTGCAGAGGGGACTCTGCAAGATTAGATGCTGACTTGGGATAGGCCTGATAATATTAGTGGCACTTATAGGTAAAGTCAGTATGGTTTACTGTTTTGTCTGCAGTGACACTGTATTATAGACATAGGAAGGAATCTGCCTTAGAGTGCAGTTTCGCTTCCCTTAGGCCTACAGAGTCCTATAAGGTGTGAAACTGGGGTGAAACATCTATGTCCAATTTGAATATGCAGGTTTCAATGTCCTAAATGTACACCATATGGGTCATCAAGAATTTTAATATTTCTCTGGCTCAGCTCAGGATCAGAGTCCAGACCTTTTGTCACCTTAATGGGCAAGTAATTACACTATTCCCAAGTTGTGTAAACAAAGGCCTCCCCAACAAAAGGAGTAATAATGGGGCTTCGCTCAGCTCTGGAGGAGGAAGGACCTGTAAAGAAAATCTGCATCTGTTCATTAGATGTCATACTGTTCCAGGGTTGGAATGACCTAGGCCCAGTGAACAAAGGAGGAAGCCCAGACAACTGGAGCCAACACAGGAGGGGCTCCCCTTTGATGTTTTGGTGGGTCCCTATCAGTGATGTCAGCTAGGGACGGAGCTGAGCTCCAAACAGGAGATGTGAAGAATGAGATTTTGACAGTGCCATCTTGAATTGACCCAACATGCTGTGCACAAGGGTTTGGACAGGAGTGGAGGGGTGATGTGGCAACCTAGGATTTGCCAGGGTTGCCTGGCTTCTACAACTTCCCACCCCATTTAAAAACTGTTGAGCAAGGTAGAGTTGTTGACTTTTTTGGAGTTGAATACTGGAATTGGGCGGCGGAAGCAGATATGGACAACTGGGAGGACAAGCTCCCGATGCCCTAATGGACTAAGGACTCGGCTTATAGTTAACCCCAGGACCAGTGAGTCTCTCTAGGACCAGGGAAGCTGGTTCCCTTACATCCCCTAAGAACCAGTTGGGGGAAGATCTGGTCTTCTGTGCCCCTGCAGGAGAAAAGAAGAACGAGTGCCCAAGAAAGGGAGGAAGGCTGGTGCAGGGAGGAACCAGCTCCCTGCAAAGTGTGCCACATTACAAGATGAGGATTTGGCCTTTGACCCCCAGCAGAGAAAACAGGCTGCATGCAGCTCAGCTAGAATTTCAGATGAAACCTCCTGAGTTGGCCAGGGGTGGATGTGATGCTCATTCAATTTTAATTAGCCTGGGAGAGTTGTGCATGGGTCCCCCTACCCAGAGGTCTTCAAGGCCAGTGTACCCCATTCTTCAGGCCAGTGCATGTCAAAGGGGTCCTAGGACCCCCATCTCTGGGCTCCTGCCAAGGAAAGAAAAAGGGAGGAGTGCCATTGTGCCCCCACACACAGAAGAAGAAAGGGGCCTGGGACCTCATAACCAGGCCCCTGACACAGGATGGAGGGGGAGCACCATTGTGCACCTGCTGCAATAGAGACCAGGGACCCAGGACCCCATCTCCAAGCACCGGATCTGGGAGAGAGGAAGGAGGAGTGCCATCACGCCTCCCCAAGGTAGGTGGCCTCATCCCGTGCCATTATCTGAGGGGAGCAGGACAGCCACACTACCCTTCAGGAGCAGGCAGGAAGAACAGGACTGCTGGCTCCCGCCCCAGCATGTACAGTGCTGTTTCCACAGAGAGCAGATGGGACGCGGGGGAGTGGGATCCCTGTGTGTTCCCAATGAATTAGAGGACAGGTGGGACCCTGGCATAGTATTTTTGAAAGTGACCCTAAGTTTTTGAAGTCATGCAAAGCATGGCCCCCAGACTTTGCATCATTGTTTTTAAAAGCACTCCTAGGCTGGATCTTTCACTCTTTAGCTGGGAGTACAGCGCCCTCTAGGGGTTGATTCTATGGCTGCATGTTATGTGGCCTGCAGGTGCACAAAAAAAGACTCAGACATGTTATATTTGTTTATAAATGCTTCATTATCAATATATTACTAACAATGATGTTTGATAAATGTTGTAATGATTTATTGGTTGCATTTAAACATGATTATTGATTATGGTGACATAATGGTAGTTTTTAAAACGTGGCTTAATTGTCTTTCAATGTGGTGACCCTTGACAAAGCTAATAGGCTGGCCTTATATGTTGTTGTGATAACACCCTGATTATGTCAATAAGCTTGCTTTATTTAAAGTAATACCCCCCCTTAATAATGATGCTATATTTGGTATAGGTATGAGGGTACTGTGATTTTTTTTGAAGAGTGTGACCCTTTAGGGGTCAAATGATATTTTAGAGTGTCACCAAGGTGTTTCTATATGCCTTATGTGTATAGTTTACATTAAAGCATAGTATTTAGTAGTGTGTGTGCAATAAATGCACTTTTCCTTTTTCAAAGAAAGAACACTAACTGGACAATCATTTAGTGATTGTTATTGTTGTGTGCCAGTGCATGGTGATTACAGCCCACACAACTCACCCTAAGTAGGCCTTGGGCTGTTCTGCTTCGCTACCCTGAGAGAGTCAAGTGCTACAATGGAGTGCTTGGTTCCCAGTAAAAGGAAATTGAGGACCTGTTACTTGTGCAGGCCTCACATCCGGCACAATTAATAACCCATTTTCTTACACAGTGGCTATGCTATAAGTGATGGAGACAGAGAGAGCAACGAGACACCAAGAATGCTTTCTGAGGAGGAGAGGATCAAATGGAAAGAGAGAAAAATACTAGAAAGAAGGGGAGAGAACAATGGTATGCATCTGGAAAGTGAAGGATGTCACTTTTAGAGGAGTTTTGATCCAGTGGGATGAACATTCTGGAGTTGATAGATGAGGCAACTAGAGGTAGAGTTTGTGAAGGGCAGGAACAAAAAGCATGAGAAGGATAGCATAGCAGAGCTATGGCATATAAATGGAGGCACCAATAGATGAAAGAGAGACAGTGTAGATGGAGGAAAAATGGGGGGGCAAGAAGAGATTCCTAGGATACAGGATAGAGAAGTGGAAATGAAGGAAAGGTAAATTATCTTTAAATTGGGAGTAGGTTTGGTTAGACAGAGAGGCTGGTGCTTCCCATCGAAGGGCATATTTATGAGCCTCGTTGCATCGCCATTGCACCACACAACTCGGTTCAAGAGCAACACAACTTAGAAAGGAGATTTATGAAGCCACATAAGGTCAGCTTGTGTGGCCATGAGTGGCTTCATCAATCTCAAGTAAAGCAAAGCAGCGCAAATCGCTGCATTGCCTTACTCTATGCTATGGAGGCGTTCCATGGATTTACCAGAACTGGTAAACCTGGGAATGTGCCAACAAGATATGCCTTCCCAGGAGAGGCATAATGAGGAGAAATATCTTTATTTCTCCTTGTTACTTCCTCTTTCTTTGCGTGCTGCATTCTGCATTAAGCACATGTTCATAAAGGAATATGCCACTCAGGATAGCTTTTTGCAGGAAGGTGCCCTTTCCTGAACAAAAACAATCCTGCATGCAACACAGGCACCCTTGGACCATGGTGTAACTGTGCCTGTGTTGGCGCTAGGCTGCCAAAAAGGCACCAGCACAGTGGAAAAGGCAGGAATATGCTGTATTCTTTTAAATATGGCACATTCCTGCCCTTTTCCTGGCACCCAGTGACTCTACTTTCTCCCTGGAAACCATATTAACTAAGCCAGCAAACTGGAGTGGATTTACTAACAAGTCATGCAACACAATGCAGCAAAACAACTTGCTGAGCTGTGTTGCGTGACAGGGAGAGGGAGGCATGCACTATATGTGCTTAAGTATGGTGCATTCCTGCTCTCTCCCTGCTCTAGCATACTGAGTGCAGCCTAGCGCCAATGCAGGCACCCTTTCGCCATGGTGCAAGGCGTCCTGCATTACAGTCAAGATTGTTTTTGTGCAGGAAGGTAGACCTTCCTGCACAAAAACAATCCTCTGAAGCTTTTTCCTCTTTCTATGTGTGCTGCAGAAAAAATGTATTTCTCTTCATTATGCCTCACCTATCAAGGTGTAGTATTTTGGCCCATTCACAAGTGTACTAGTGTTAGTAAATGTGGGAATGTGCTAAAAACCAAGGATGGATGCTTGGGAACACCACAAACCTTGCGGAGCAGAGTAAAGCATGTCAGCCACTTGTGCTGAATTGCGTCACTCCAGATTTACTAAGCCATGCAGGGCCAGCAAGGTGGCTTTTCTTGGCATAGTACATCTCACTGAAGCCATTGCATTGCCTTGCGTGACACAATGGCAACGCAAGGGCTTCGGGAATCAGGACCCAAGTGTTTGCAAAGGACACACAAACTTACAAGACACCAGGCACAAGAATGAAGGAGACAATGCATTCATTCACAAGGCTGCTACTGAACGCGCATGCTCTGCATGGTACACACATTCCTGAATCAGCACGTGGTAGTTTTCAAAAGAGCCTGAGTGGAGTGGTCAGCCATGAGATATAGAATGAAGTACGATCTGGAGTGTAAGAGACCTGGGGGATCAACAGAGGAAACTTAGGAGGGAAGATAGGTAGGTGAATGAGGAACCAATCAGTTGATGGGAAGGGGAGCATTGTAAAGGTAGGAGCCATTAGGGGGTGTCAAAGGTAGGAACCAATCAGTTGATGGGTAGGGGAGCATTGTAAAAGGTAGGAGCGTTTAGGGGTGTCAAAGGTAGGAACCAATCAGTTGATGGGTAGGGGAGCATTGTAAAAGGTAGGAGCCATTAGGGGGTGTCAAAGGTAGGAACCAATCAGTTGATGGGTAGGGGAGCATTGTAAAAGGTAGGAGCCATTAGGGGGTGTCAAAGGTAGGAACCAATCAGTTGATGGGTAGGGAGCATTGTAAAAGGTAGGAGCCATTAGGGGGTGTCAAAGGTAGGAACCAATCAGTTGATGGGTAGGGGAGCATTTTTTTAAATGAATTTGTCAGATGCATCTCTCTCTGAGTCAAATTGCTTTGACCAGGAACCGATGAGGCCTGTCAGTGGGTTAATCACATTTTTCAACATCACAATAGCCTGGGGCTAGACCATCGCAATGCCAAAAGAAAAGACAAAATAAGCCAGCCCTGCATAAAGCATATATGAGATAAAGGTTTGATAAAGGATTGATTGAAGCAAAAAGAAAGACGATTGATGTAAAGTAGTCCCTCGGGTATTGCAACGGAAGGACACCCTAGAAGGTCTAATGACACACCAATTATCTAATAGTTACTCCTCTGAAGCCCACCATAGGTATATATATGGTCAAAAAGCTTTATTGCTAAGTTTTTAAGTTCCACACAAAGTAAACAAGATATTGATAAAGAGCTCAGGCCGTGTAAACTTTTGCTGATGACTAAACGCCCCTCCAGTATATGCTGCTGTACCCTGAGATAAACTGCCCACTGGGCGGACATCAACAATTGTGCTGTACTTCAAAAGCTTTCCTTGTGTTATTATTGGGAGTATTTTTAGTGAGAATTCCACAAATGTGAGGTGGAAAACTCTACATTTGGGGAGCAGGCTGAAAGGAGGGCTGAGGGAAGCAGAGATTCTGCAAGTCTGGTGGGTTGGCTGCCCATCCACCAAACATTACATGATCCCCCAGGTACACCTTTCCGGCATTCGACCTTGTAATTTTCACATCACTGCTTGTGTCAGTGGCGAGCATTTACTTGTGGCACGATCTTGGTGGCTTGTAAATATTTGACCACTACATATACACAGCAGAAACTATAGGGCAACATATACAAAGGTACTGTAAGATTCAAACAGCTGAGACTGGAAGCCAGATATTTGAGATACAAGAACACAGGTATAGGGCCAGGCAAATTCAGTTAGTGAAGAATTGCAGCACACATAGAAAGAGGAAAGAACGAGGAGAAATAAACATATTTCTCTTCGCAACGCCTGCCCTTGTAAGGCATACAGATTTGACTCGTTCCCAGGTTTACAGATCCTTGTAAATCTGGAGCTGCATCAAAACCCATGGGTGTTGCCTGGAAACACCCATTGCAATGCCCATTGGTCGCATCCCTGACACAGTGTAATGCAACGCAGCGACTTGCTCTGCGTTGCCTTACACCATATCCATGAGGCTATGAAAAGCCACAAAAAGTGGCTTTGCGTGGCCTCATAGATATAGATCTGGACTCTGTGCTGCCTGAGCGTCATAAAAAGTGATGCACTGGCGGCACAAGGGGCTTGTAAATAAGCCCCTTAGGCCCTCATCAGGAGTGGCTCTGTGAACCGGACGGATCTTCCCAAGAGATACTTATACTTGGGGTACTGGTAACTCGCAGTTGGGGAAAATCCAACCCCTTACTAGTTGGACCTTAGGGGCCACTAACAAATTTGAAATTGATGGGGAATCAATAATTCCATTTCCATGGTAATTACCAGCCCCAGCATAATTAAGAGGCCCCTCAGACTGAGGGCCTTAGATGTCATTACAAACCCACCTGCTAAAGGCACAAAGAGGTGAATGAATGAACGAATGAAAATTAATTTATTGTGCAATTCATTAAAATCGTTACAATAACTACAGACAAGAGACAAAAGAAATAAGACATAGAAAGGTACAAAGTCACTGACAGGGCAAACGGGTCATGCTTGACTCCTGGTACCAGTTAACTATGGCCCCAATCCCCCCTGTGAGACGCTCGCAGGATGGGCACAGCCAACAGGGCTTGCAATTTAACACTGGGCTACTCCTCATTACCCTATATGCAGTTGACATAATATTGTACTTAAGGCACCCTGCTACCAATCTTGCCCCACTTCTTAGTGAAATAACTAGATATGGTACATTGTCAGGCCTTTGTATCAACTGGCAAAAGTCAAAGGTCTTTGCGTTAACCGATGCGCTGTGTGGAAAGGTGGAGGGATACCCGCTGAAGTGGTGTGAGGACTCCGTTAAGTACCTGGGTATACATATACATAGAGACACGGCTCGTATCCTGCAGCTTAACTATGGCCCTGTGATGGAGAGGCTGGAACGCAACATTGAGCATTGGCTGGCACTGCCCCTGGCTATGGCAGGGAGAATTGCCATTGTTAAAATGGTGGTCCTTCCGCAATTTTTATACCTATTTCAAAATATCCCCATTCCGCTGTATAACAGTTTTTTTGCCACGCTTCGTACACACTTGATAAGGCTGGTATGGGGAGGTAAGCAACCACGGGTTAGCTGGGACACCCTGGTGTTGCCATACGAGAGAGGGGGGTTTGGTGTGCCGAATTTCCACCTCTACTACTTGGTGGCCCAGGCAAGTTTTGCTCGGCACTGGTATCATGCAGATGCCAGGATTCCGTACTTTAGGCCGGAGGCCGATCTGGCACTCCCCGCGTCCCTTAACACGCTATTGCCGGCTGGGTTTCCTAGGGACCCGCAAGATATACAGACACTTTCCACCACCAGCTGGGCCTGGCATCGCTTACTCAAAATAACTGGAACCGACTTCTCTATTCGGCTGGGTTGCCAGTGGCGGGTAACGGCTGGATTCCCATCCTGCAGGAAACTCTGGTGAAAAAGACGCTGACTAAATTCCGGTTGGTAACTTTCGGAGATCTATTCCCTGGTGGCCACATCTTTTCAGAAGATCCCCGGTTCTGTGAGGCCACCGGCATGGACCACTTCGTTTGCACAGGGTGCAAAGAGCTGTGAAGGCCAACCTTTTCAGTTACCTGCTGGAGCCGCCCGATTTCCCCTTGTTGACCTGCATCATTAAAGACACAAGCGGGACACACCTCATGTCAAGATTATATAGGGCTGCAGTGGCGCTGCTACCCAGCAGAGATTCTGGGGTGCGGGCGGCATGGGAAAAGGATCTGGGCCACCCAGTGACTGACACACAGTGGGGTCGCTGTTGCACGCAGATTAAGCGAGTCTCCCCCAATCATCGGCACAAGTTTCTGCACTTTACATTTCTATGGAGAGCATACATGACACCAAAGAAAGTACACCATATTGATCCAGCCTGTTCACACCAGTGTCTTAGATGTAGCTCGCCAGAAGCAGACTTCGCGCACATCACATGGACATGCAATAAAATAGCAGAATATTGGAGGGCAGTTTTGGGGGAAATCTCTTGCATGGTGGAGTTGGAGATTGAACCCACACCAATGCTTGCACTATTGGGGTATGTTTATGATCTCCCTAAATCTAGGCGGAGATTCGTAGCCATAGCGCTACTTATCGCTAAACGCGAAATCGCCCTTAACTGGGGCAGGAAACGGGTGCCAACATTGAAGGCTTGGCTTAGCAGCATGACATACTGCAACACGAACAGCGACACTTATGCGTCACTACAGCTGCTAGGCCCCTAGACATATGGCAGCCATTTAACACATATCTACTCTCTACACAGGGCGCAGACAAGAGCCCAGCATCGCAGCCACATATTGCTATGGGAACGGGGACAGGTGGGGGGACGCTGGCGCCCTCCGGTCAACAGGAGGCGGTATAGGGCTGTGCACCATTGATCGCTGTTATGTTGGTAATTGGATGTGTTGGTGCACAAGATTGCTATGTGGGCCTTTGCCAGTTAACCTTGCTGATCTAGATGTGCTATTACATCATGCATAACTGTAATTGCACTGTGTTGTTGCTGTAATCTCATTGTGATAACCAATAAAGAAAAGTTTGAAAAAAAACAACAACAAAAAACTATGGCCCCAATTTCCATGAAACTGGAAAGTGAAAAGGCAGGGTGTAAAGTGCGAAGTTACAATAACTTTCTGTTAGTTTATCTTAGTTGCTTGTGCCAGTTTACTTTGTTGCGGATTGCAGCCATGTTAAGAAATGAAAAGATAGAATATAAAGCGGAAAGTTTAAGTCGCTTTCTGTCAAAAAGACCGGATATGAAGATCAAATTTTCAATGATGAGAAGCAAAATGCAGATTGTATATAGCAAGTCTGGGCATTACATTTCTGTTTAATTACTTGTGCCTATTCGTTTTGGTATCTATGTTCGCATCAGAATTGAATATTCAGCACTTTACAAGATCATATTGTGTATTTTCTTGACATTTTTTTTTTCTTTTTTGCAGTTTTATCTAGCGCGAACTCCACCTGATGGTATTGGAGCGCTTGATATGATCACCGGTTACATTACACAAGGACACATTAATTTTCATGGGCACCGGGAGATTCAGTGATTTGCCTAGAATCATAGGACGTTGTGCCGAGTTTGAGACTCGAACCCTGTTCCCCAGTTCCAAAGTTGGTTACTCTGGCCATTAAGCCACATCCTCGTCTTCCATCCACCTTGCGTGGCCCTGCGTGGCTTGGTAAATGTGGAGTCACACAAGGCAGCGTTGCACTACTCTGCCCCATGAAGGCATTCCATGGGTATTACCACGTATCCACACATGAATTTTAGCGCATTCCCAAATTTACCAAGAGTGGTAGACCTGGGAATGTGTCAAAATGCTACGTCTCTCATGGGGAGGCGTAACGAGGCGAAATATGCTTATTTAACCTCGTTTTTGCCTCTTTCTATGTTCTGCAGCACACGCAACACACGTAGAAAGAGGAAAAGAGCCTCCGAGGATTGTTTTTGTGTAGGAAGGTGTTCCTTCCTGCACAAATACAATTCTGCCTACAACACCGCAGGCGCCTGCATTGCTGCAAGGCAGCAGTTTGTGCGCCAGTGCAGGCAGAGAGCAGGAATGTGCTGTAAAATGTTAAATATGGCTCATTCCTGCCCTAGCCCTTTCACGCAGTGCAGTGCAACCAGGTGGCTTGCTTTGTTGCGTTGAGTAAATATTTGATAAATATGTTCCTAAATGTCTTTCATGTTCAGGTTTCGAATGGACACTTCAAGGTATATGAGCCACGATCACTTCTCTATGCTTTACCATGACAGATATTTTAAGGAATCAGGGTCAGCAGTTTTGAGCTTTTCTCACAATATGATAAAAATCTGGGGGCATATTTATGAGAGCCTTGCATCATGCTTGCACCACACAGCGTGGTACATGCGTGACACAAACCTCAAAGTCAGATTTATGAAGCCACGCAAAGCCATGGCGTTTAATGGCGTAAGAAATCCAGGGTAAGGCAATGCAGCGCAAATCACTGGGTAGCCTTAGCCTGTGCAAGTAATGGATTCCAAGGAGGTTGAGATGGGTAATCCCAAGCAACTCCCATGAGCTTTTGACACATTCCCAGATTTACAAGGACTTGTAAACCTGGGAATGCACCACAAAGATACGGCTCCCCAGGTGAGGTAAAATGCGGAGAAATAGATGTATTTCTCCTCGTTTTTTCCTCTTTCTATGTGTGCTGTATTCTGCAGCGCACATCGAAAGAGGGAAAAGCCTCTCAGGATGTTTTTATGCAGGAACGTGCCCCTTCCTGCACAAAAACAATCCTGTCTACAACACAAGCCCCCTTGCGCCATTGGCGCTAGGCTGCCAAAACGGCGCCAGAACAGGAGGAACGGACAAGAATGCATCATATTGGAAGAATACGGCACATTCCTGCCCTTTCTCTGCCCTCCGCCACAAATTCCATAAAAATGCTCCCTGGTGCTCCTGATCAGATCTTGTCTTGGTAAATTAATCTCCGAGCACATTTGGCCAGATACTTCTGGGAGATGGCAGGAACTCCTAAAACATCACCCTGGGCTTTCTCCACCCAGGTTGCCAGTCGGTTTCTGAATACAATCTCCCATATGTTAATCAGCATTCATTTGCTGCCTATCACTTTGCAGATTGGCGTCGTGTCTGGGTCTGTCATTTTCTTTGAGAGCCTCTGGAACACAAAGTTAATGAATGGGGCAAAGTCTGACACTGGCCTCGTTGGTTAAACAAGACACCCAGATATTTGTATGACAGGACCCGCTCCATTTATTCTGTAACAAAGTACTGTGAACCTTTCTTGCTTATTTTGCAGCCAAATAATATTATCTTTGGCTTTGCCCTGTTTTTATTTCAATATCATTAGGACACTGATGCATCCAGCACAAAGGGGAAAAATATTTGGTAACTCAGTTAGCAGGCCTTCCAGTGATTACCAAGAAGGACCCCAGCAACCTCTGGCATGGATGTGGAAATGACCAGTGGTATCTACCCCATCATTTATTCCCCTGCTACCAAAAGAGTCTGATGTGGATGTTGGTGATTGTACCCCCACTGCAGTCATTTTCCCAATATTTGTTGAACCCTTCTGCATCTCGATCTCAGTATAGCTGTATATTGTAGGCATGCAAAGGGCCTTGTGTAGTGGCCATCACCTCAGGACAGAAGTTGAGTAAGATTCAACAAAGACTCACATGCAGATTTATGGAACTCATTTGATCTTTTATGGGCATATATTTGGAATTGTGATACAGTGCTGCGTGTGCTCTTGACATTCCTCTTGGTTTTGTCAGGGACGCAAACGTCAAGGGGGTGTGTGGGATTGACCAGGGCGGTGAGTCTTTGTCTCCTGTTCTTCACTCCTCACCAACTCTCTGAAGGTCCCTTGAAGGAGCCCCAGAAGAGTCCCATTTTTAAGTGTTTCCTTTATCTCCTGTAACTGAATTCGGCTCTCGGGCAGTGAATTGTGCATTCACCACACTTGTGATTTCACTGTTGCAGGTGCTCTACTATTTGAAGAGAAGCAACATCACTATTCACAATGGTGACTACATTTATTTTGATGTGAATGGCGATGCCCCACTTGCCTACGACATCTTGAATATACAGATATCCGACGCTGATGACATCAGGCTGGTCAACGTTGGCAGCTTCGACCCTCAACATAGCCAATATATCTACGTCAACACAAGCGCCATATTATGGGGTGAAAACTCCCAGGTAAGAAAGA
Source organism: Calotriton arnoldi (assembly GCA_963921515.1). Taxonomy (NCBI): domain Eukaryota; kingdom Metazoa; phylum Chordata; class Amphibia; order Caudata; family Salamandridae; genus Calotriton; species Calotriton arnoldi. The sequence goes on from CAWUFW010020104.1 coordinate 142,348, forward strand.
AGATTTCACAAAAATGGTGCTTCTTTAAGTGAAAAATGTTTACTACCCAGCACGACAACCACAACCAGCTGCATGGTCCACTGGGGTGTATGTTTGGAAGTGAGACAGCGACCATGTTTCTGAACGTTACCTGAGTACTAGCATTGTGGGTCTTCATCTCATTTGCATTCCATTTCCCTGAGTGTTCAAGAGTACTTACTTACTTGCTTATGCCTACAACCCCTCCTGGGGTATAGGTCATCAACCAGGACTCTCCAGCCATCTCTGTCCTGGGCTTTTCTTTTTATCAGACTGCAGGTGTAACCCATCTCCCTGCCGCTAACCTCGAGGCCTTGGCGGCAAGTGTATCTTTACCTTCCTCTTTTCCTTTTCCCTTGAGGGTTCCAGGTCAGGGCTTGGCCGGTGGTGTTTGGTGCGGGCTCGCTGAACGTGTGACCTATCCAGCCCCAGTGTCTTTTCACAATTAGTTTATGAGCAGAGAGTTTGAAAGTCTGCTGCCATAAGTCATTGTTGCTGATTGTGTTTGGCCTGAGGATGTGGATGATTTTGCTCAATCAGGTGTTGAGGGAGGTCTAAAATTTGATGGTGGTGGTCACTGTTGTCCTCCAAATTTCTGTGACATACAGAAGGAGCGATTTTATGTTAGTGTTCAAAAGCCTGATCTTGGTTTGTCGCGTTAGGTACTTGGAACTGCAGATCCTCTTTAGCTAAGTGAAGGCAGCACTTGCTTTGCCAATTCCTGCCTTGACGTTGGTGTCTGTGCCGCCCTGCTTGTGTATGACACTGCCCAGGTAGGTGAAGGCCTTTACCTCTTCCAGTGCATCACATGCAAGACTGACTGTAGTTGTTGTGCTGGCCGTGTTAACCTTCAGGATCTTGTTTTTTCCCCTGTGGATGTTGAGGCCAAGTTGTGCTGATGTGGCTCCACATTGTTGGTCTTCTCTTGCATCTGCAGATGGGTATGGGAGAGTAGGGCCAGTTGTCTGCAAAGTCCAGGTCCTCATGCTCTGTCCTAGGTGTCTACTGGATCCCAATTCTTCACCGTGCTGTGGATGTCTTCATGATCCAGTCTATGGCCAACGGAATGAGAAAAGGCGAGAGCATATAACATTGGTGCACTTCAATCCTCACTTGGAAGGCTTCCGTGAGTAGTCTTCCATGGACTATCTTGAAGGATATTCCCTCACATGAGTTCCTGACGATTCTTACAAGTTTATATGGCACACCAGCTTAGCAGAGGAGTTTCCAAAAGGTCTCTCTGTCCACGACGTTGAATGCCTTCTCATAGTCGATGAAGTTGAAATAGAGGGGGGAGTTCCCTTCCATTGACTGCTTAATGATGATGCTCAGTGTTGCAGTCTGGTCTGTACAGGATCTATCATTGCAAAAGCCAGCTTGCTGACCTCTCTTCTGAGGGTCAACTTGTGCCTGCATTCTGTACAGGATGACTCTGTTGAACACTTTACCAGGGGTTTATAGAACAGTTATCCCTCTGTAGTTTACACAGTTTCTCATGTCACCTTTCTTGGGGATCGTGATGAGATATGCCTCGTTCCAGTCTGACTGCACCTTCTCCTCTTCCCAGACCCTTCAAAACCTGAGGTAGAGCATGACTACTGATGATTCAATGCCTGCCTTCTCATTACTTAAATGTTTGATGACTTGCTATATTTCTTCTTTGGTTGGTCTGCTGCAGTCGATTGGCAAGTCCTTGTCAGCTGGCTCTATGTCTGGTGGAGACTGCGGCACAGGCTGGTTCAGCAGTTCTACAAAGTCCTCCACCCATCTTCGTTGTTGGCCTTCATTACCCATGATTGTCTTCCCAGCTTTGTCTTTAACAGGTCTTTTTGGCTCGCTGTATCTGCAGGAGAGTTTCTTTGTTATGTCGTAGAGTTATTTCAAGTTTCCATGGCTTGCTGCTTTCTGGGCTTCTGTGGCAAGACCATTGATGAATATTTGTTTGCCTGACCTTAAGCTTCTCTTTGCTTCATTGTTGGTTTTGGTGTATTCACTTTGAGAAATGGAGTGAATACTCAGTCACCCTCAGTAACAAGTTTCAAGTCCCGCAAGAACTAGAGGACGACAGATACCCAGTAGAAAATCAGTGGCAGAAGATCAAAGAAACAGTGACATCAACCTGCCAAGAGGTACTGGATCCATAGAAACACCAGCATGAAGAATGGATCTCACCCAGACTCTCTGCAAAATCCAAGAGAGAAAGAAAATGAAAGCTGCAGTCAACACCAGTGGGAACATGAGCAGAAAAAGCAAATGAATTTGAGAGTTGAATGAAAAAATGTCTAAACTGTGACTTAAACAGTTTAACTAAAATGAACAAGAGGGAGAGGTGGCTGTTTGTCAAAATTGCTACAGGCCAACAGACAGAAGAAAGAACACAAATCTGTAACAGGTTGCCACCCAATAACACTAAGGCCAATGCAGTTCTGCCGTGGGGCCATACAGGTGAGGGAACCACATTCCATTTAGCATCCTCCTGTCATCTTTGTAATAAGAGTGACCACCTATCTTTATGTCATCAAGGACACCACTCCCAGTCCTGGATTTTTGAACTACAACTAACTGTTATCAGGTGTATTAGTTTGAATAGATCAATGGACACAAACCAAGACTACAGTGCAGTAGGCTCTTACTCAAAAGGCCGAGGCTGGGCTCTATGTTGATGATGGCAGAGTGAGGTGGCACCCTAATAGTAATATATTGAGATAAGGTTATGCGTTTGTAGAGTAGGGTTCTGAAAGTATGCCCATGTCATGGCTACCCCTCCCTCTTATCCCTGTGCTATTGTTTCATTCTTTGTACTATAATGAAAATTAAAAAGCAGACACAGGCGAGCTACACTAAAGTACACAGGCCAATGGGAGATCTCTTAACTTATCCACTGGGGCGGAGGGCTAACTTCAGCTGTTTGAAGGAGGGCCAGGGCCTGATACTGCACTGGTCCTGTTCCACCATTCTTCCTGGTGCTTGCTCTGTGGTGGAGTTTAACGATTAGTTGTCTGAGATACCTGTTAATTATAAGAGATGTAGCAGATACTCCTGTAGTAGGCATCAGTCTTTCACACCAGGACTGCTAGAGATGCTCTCCTCTAGCTTGGCGTATGTTGTGCACATGGAGCAGCCACGCCATGGGAATACATTTGCACAAGACCATTGGAAGCCATATGCTTGAGGTTAGCCGAAGACATACAAATCCATGTGCACAGGGCCATTAGAAACCATGTGCCTGAGGGCAGCCTAAGGTATGTGAATCCATGTGAACAAGGCCATTGGAAGCCATGTGTTTGAGGCCAGCCAAAGGCATGCAAATCCATCTGCACAAGACCATAGGAAGCTGTGCGCTAGAGGGCAGTCAAAGGCACATGCAAATCCATGTGCACAAGATCATTGGAAGCCACATGCCTGAGAGAGGCCTTAGGCATGTGAATCCATGTGCACAAGGCAATTGGAAGGCATGTGCTTGAAGGCAGCTAAAGGCATGCATGTGAATCCATGTGCACATGGCCATTGGATGCCATGTGCTTGAGGGCAGCCAAAGGCAGGCATGCAAATCTTTGTGCACAAGACCATTGGAAGCTGAGTACCTGAGGGCAGCCAAAGGCATGTGAATCCATGTGCACAGGGTCACTAGAAGTCATGTGCCAGATGGAGGCCAAAAGCATGTGAATCCATGTGCACAAAGCAATTGGAAGGCATGTGCTTAAGGGCAGCCAATCCGGGTTTGTGAAGCGCAGCTACTCACCCAAAAGGGACTCAAGGTGCTGGGGGCGCATAGCTCCTGGATGTTCACAGTGATTATTTGAAGAGCCAGGTCTTGAGGTCCTTCAAGAACTTGGGGAGTGTTGGTGTCTGTCGGAGGTGGAGAGGGAGGGCGATCCATGCCTTGGCCGCAAGGAGGGAGAAGGGGAGTCCTCTTGTTCTGGTCATCTTGATGCATGGTACCGTCGCAAGAGAGAGCTGTGCTGAATGGAGGGATCTGTGGGGTGCATTGAACGAGAGGCGGTGGCTCTGTTATATTCCATATAGGTACCATAATATAGGCCCCAGTAACTTCATTACCCTTCACCTATATTCTTCCCTACATTACACTTGTAACGGTTTTACAGGGACTGACCTTCTACCTAGATACGACACTGCATTCAGAACATGGGTTGACTAAATCCTAGCAGGATTCTTGGCTTAACACCTATACACATGCTAGGTACTTCTGGGTACATCTACTTAGGGAAGTATCGTAGGAGTACGCATCTTTTATCATGTGTTTTATATACTTGTATGTATTCATGACTATAGTAAGATGGTAGAACTATACCATCCATTTACCTTTATAGTACTGCTAATCATTTATATCTTATACTGTCTAACGGTTGTTGCAGCTCAACTATTATACACCAGAATAACAACTGTTCAATAAATACTTATTGAAAACGCACAGCCTGTTTATTCTGTGTATCTCTCTGAGACAGAGTAAGTAAGCACGAGTGACTGAGCGAAAAGTAGTATATTGTTTCCACGGTCCTGAGGGTTCAGGAATGTCATGTTCGATGGTTGCCAAGAACTATTCTCTCCTTGGTAAGAGGAGATTCTAGTGGCACTGTGAGCTAGTTGGTACAAAAGACCAACATACCCGGTGGGGGTGGTCAGAGTCAGTCTGCCACCAATCCTACAATGTATGCTGTCCAAACGCGCAGATCCTGATAATTATTTTTGGAGCTACACAACAGTTCATGTAGGTGGGTCCAGTGTTGTGAGGGGCCTTGTGTGCGTGGGTGAGAAGCTTGAAAGTGATTCTCTTCTCGACGGGGAACCAGTGTAGTGTCCGTAGGTGATGGCTGATGTGGCAGTGGCGCGGTAGGTTGAGAACTAGTCTGGTGGCGGCGTTCTGGATGTTCTGGAGTTTGCGAGTGAGTTTATTGTTGATCCCAGCGTAGAGTGCATTGCCGTAGTCTAGTCTGCTGCTGATGAGTGCATGAGTGACGGTTTTCTTGTGTTCGAGGGGAATCCAGTTGAAGGTCTTTCGGAGTATGCGGAGGGTGTGGTAGCAGGAAGAGGTGACAGCGTTGATTTGGCGGTCCATTTTGATTTCGGAGTCCAGGATTATTCCGAGGTCGCGTGCGTGCGTGGTCCATGGGGGAGGGGGTGTTCCCGAGGGTGGGGGGCCACCAGGTGTCGTTCCAGGAGTCGGGGTGTGGGCCCATGATGAGTACTTTGGTTTTGTCCGTATTGAGTTGTCGGCAGCTGTTCTTCATCCACCTGGCGACTGCTTCCATTCCTTCTTGAAAGTTTTGTTTGGAGACATTGGGTTTGTTGGAAAGGGAGAGGATGAGCTGGGTGTCGTCTGCGTAGGATACAATTTTGAGTCCATAGGATCTGACGATGGGGGTGAGGAGGGGCCATGTAGACGTTGGACAGGGTGGGGCTGATGGAGGATCCTTGGGGGACTCTACAAGTGGTCGGTGTGGGATCCGAGAGGAAGGGTGGGAGTCAGACCCACTGCATTCTGCCGGAGAGAGACATTGGGTTCGTTGGAAAGGGAGAGGATGAGTTGGGTGTCGTCTGCGTAGGATGCAATTTTGAGTCCATAGGATCTGATGATGGGGGCGAGGAGGGGCCATGTAGACGTTGGACAGGGTGGGGCTGATGGAGGATCCTTGGGGGACTCTGCAAGTGGTCAGTGTGGGATCCGAGAGGAAGGGTGGGAGTCAGACCCACTGCATTCTGCCGGAGAGATAAGAGCGGATCCAGTTGAGGGCCTTGTTCTGGATCTCTGCGTTGTGGAGTCTGCTGGCTAGGGTGTGGTGTGAGACTGTGTCAAAGGCGGCAGAGAGGTCCAGGAGGATGAGGGCCACACTCTCTCCTCTGTCAAGGAGGGATCGGATGTCGTCTGTCGCGGCGAGAAGGGCAGTTTCGTGCTGTGATTCTTCCTGAAGCCTGTTTGGGAGGGGTTGAGGATCTTGTTTTCTTCTATGAAGGAGGCGAGTTGACTGTTGACTGCTTTTTCCATGACTTTTGCCGGATACGGGAGTAGGGAGATCGGTCTAAAGTTCTTGAGGTCGGTGGGGTCCGCTGATGGCTTTTTCAGGAGGGGGTTGATCTTGACGTTTCCAGTCGTCGGGAAGGAGGCGGTCTCAAAGGAGCGGTTAATGATTCATTGAAGCTTGGGGTGATGATATCTGCTGCTCTGTGGTAGATGTGGTGAGGGCAGGGGTCAGTGGGGGCCCCAGAGTAGGTTGTTGTCATAGTCTTTAGGGTGTCTTTGATGCTGAGGGCTGTCCAGCTGTCCATTGTTAGCTGTGTGGTGTGGGTTCTTCATGGAGGTTGTGTGTGTGGGTGGAGATTCTGTCCTGGAGAGCTTTCTTCCTTGAGTATCTGATGAGTTTGTGGTGGGCGGTGATGGCTGCTCTGAAGTTGTTGAGGTCTGCTGGGGTTTTGGAGTTCCTCCAAAGCTTTTCAAGGCTTCTGCAGGTTTGTCTAGATTCTCTGAGTTCGGTGTTGAACCAGCTGGCTTTCTTGGCGCGTGGGTTGGATGTTTTCCTGAGGGGGGGTGATGGTGTTGGCGCAGTTGGTGATCCAGTTGTGTAAGGTGCGGGTGGCTGTGGTAGGGTCGTCATCTGTGGCGGTGGGAGCTGAGTTGCTGAGGGAGGAGGTGAGCTGGTCCTTAGAGACCTTGTTCCAATTCCTGCACTGGAGCTGGTGTGGGCATCTGCTGGGGATGTTGGTTTTGAAGGTGAAGTGGACTAAGCGGTGGTCTGTCCATGGGAGTTCGGAGGTGTGGCTGAAGGCGATGGAGTTTCCTGCTGTGAAGATGGGGTCGAGGGTGTGTCCTGATGAGTGCGTTAGTTCTGGTACAATCTGTTTGTGTCCGATGTTTCGGAGGTTGTCAAGGAGGGAGGTGTAGTTGGGGTCTTGAAGGTTGTCGAGGTGGAAGTTGAGGTCTCCCAGCAAGGTGTAGTCGGTGGAGGTGATGGCTTGCGGAGTGATGATGTCGGTGATGGAGTCAGAGAAGGGTGCGTGGGGTTTGGGAGGTCTGCAGATGAAGGTGCCTCGGAGGGTGGTGGATGGATTGGTCTGTATCTTGAAGTGGAGGTGTTCCGTCAGGTCTGTGGGTTCGTCGATGTAGGTGCTCAGATGGAGGTCGGCTTTGTGAGTAATGGTGATGCCTTCCCCGGGGCAGTTGGGGTGGTCCTTCCGGGTGATCTTGTATCCTTCGGGGATGGCGATTGCGATGTCGGGTCCCGAGGAGGCGTTTGTCCAGGCTTTGGTAAGGAAGGCGACATCAGGGGTGGTGCTTTCAAGGAGGTCTCAGATTTCCACGGCATGTCTGTGGAGGGAGCGGATGTTGAGGAGGATGCATTGCAGGGTTTGGGGTGCGGTGGAGTATTTGCTGGAGGGTGGAGGTGGGTCCTGGGTCTTGGCATAGGTGGAGGAGTGCCGGCAGCATAGGCAGGTGAAAGGTACATGGGTGTCGAGAAGTGAAGATAGCTTGCAGTTGTTGTTCTTGCCGACATTGAGTGCGTAGAGAGCCGAGGAGCTGTAGTGTTGGCGGGTTGGAGGACCAGGGTTCCTGGCGCTGGTCGCGGGCGGGTCGCAGATGGGCTTGCCTTTGGCACGCCTTTGGAGTGCCAGCGGCGCGGCCGTACAGCAGCTGCCATTAAGTAGGGGTCGGGGAGGGCAGAACAGCTGGGAGGCTGGAGGGGCCGCGGGAGCAGCAGCGTTGGGAAAACGGCAGAAGGGGCTGGAAGCGGTGAGGGAAAGGAAAGCAAAAAAAGGAGGGAGAAAAGAGAAAAGAAATAAAATAAGTAAGAGATATAGAAATTAAGACAGAATTAAGAAAGAAAGAAATAAGGCAATAAGTAGGAAATAGGAAAAGAATGACAGGCAAGATTGACCTGCAGGAACAGGAGCAGTCCGAGGGTGAGGCACAGGGCCTGGAACCAGGGTCTGCGGCAGTGAAAGACAAAGGCTCTGCCTGGTAGCGCTGTGGTGGAGCTGTGCGATGGGAGAGCAGAACCCAAGGGGTCTTGTTCATCTCAGCGTGCAGCGGTCACCATTAAGTAGGAATCGGGGGAGGGCGGGACAGCTGGTAGGTGGGAGCAGGAGGGGCCGCGGGGTACAGCACCCAAGGCATGCATGTGAATTCATGTGCACACATCCATTGAATACCATGTGCTTGAGGGCTGCCAAAGGCTGGCGTGTAAATCCATGTGCACAGGGCCATTGGAAGTCATGTGCTTGAGGGCAGCCAAAGGCAGGCATGCACATCCATGTGCACAAGACCATTGGAAGCTGTGTGCCTGAGGGCAGCCATAGGCATGTGAATCCATGTACACAAGGTTAGAAATCCCATTGGAATACATGTGCCTGAGGCCATAGGAATGTGAATCCATGTACACAAAGCAATTGGAAGGCATGTGCTTGAGGGCAGCCAAAGGCATGCATGTGAATCTATGTGCACAAGGCCATTGGAAGCCACAGGATTCACATGTACCTCCTGGCAGCCGAAGGCATGGTAATCCATGTGCACTAGGTTAGTATGGCCATTGAAAGCCATGTGCCCGAGGGCAGCTGAAGGCATGTGAATCCACATCACAAGGCCAATGGAAGCCATGTGCCTGAGAGCAGCCAAAGGCATTGAATCCATGTGTTTAAAGCCATTGGAAGCCATGTGCTTGAGGGCAGCCAAAGGCATGTGAATCTCTGAACTTTTGTAAAGTTATCGATTTTCACCTTAGATAATTAAATACATTATTACCACAATTAAAGTCAAAGACACATAAATCCATGTGGTTTAGAAGAAACCAGCCATTGAAAGCAAAGTCCCAGAGAAAACTAAATGCATGTGAATCTGTGTGCATAAGGTCTGATCAAGTCTGTAAAGCAATGTACATGGGAACAGACAGCAATGTGAACCCATGATCCTGAGGTTTGACCAGTCATGGGTTCTTAATATGCGAAGGCATGTGAATCTCTGTGCAAATTACAGATTCTCTAGGTCCTTTACAGCTTGGCCTAACAGATAAAAGACTCAGTGGAAAACAATTGAAATTCTGCCACCTAGGTGAAGAGGAAAGATTTGAATGTTTTTTTCTCATTTTATGAAGAAATGAGTTGCAAGTGATGGGCTGAATAAGACCACACAGGCATGACTATAGAATGCTCTATGGCTTGGGAAGAGTAGAAATACAAGGTCCCAACCCTTCTGACCTCTCCCACAACCGCCTCAAGCCTTTTTACCAGTTGTGTTCAGGAGAAACTACACAGGTGTCCTGCACTCAGTGAAACAGTGGAAATGCGGGGTGAATGGGGAGCAGCTCTTCATGTATACCTTGGAAATTTGCCACTGGAACCCATGTGTGCTCAATATAACACAATCATAGGCTGTACTGAAATGTATGTTGATATATTGCTTGTCATTTGCAATGTCCACAAACAGGCCTGGCTTTAAAGTCAACAGGTCTGCATGCTAAGTCATTGGGCACAAAAGAACACTGGAAACCTCTCAAAATGCAAAGTGATGCTTGTTAAAAAAAATAACAGTGATGTTCATATATATCATGAAATCAGTTAGAAGCTATGACCGTTTCTAGGAAATTTCCAGCAATAAAGAATCAATACCCTACCTGTTTTGTGCACAATCTTAAACCATTCACACCCCAACCACTATTACATGTCTAATTCCTCCTAGTTAGGTTCACATGTTACAACATATATCAATGCTTACATATGTACATGTAAAACAAGGAGAGTTACACCACTGAGGGAGTGGATTTGGGTGGCAGATTTCCTATGATTTTGCATTGGTTTGCATCTCTTTTGTGACACAAAATCCTTTTTAGCAATCAATAAGCCATGCAAAGCCACTTTTGTGTGGCTTTGCGTGATTTAGTAAATGCATGGAGCATAATGGTGCCTTGCATTACCTTGCGTACCTACAAAACGTTGAAGGGTTCTAGAACAAATGGCAGTGGTAAAGAGAGACCTAGCCAGCACCTCCGTTATGTCTTCCCCCAGTGTTATTAAGAGACTAATAGTAATCTAAGCGTGCTCAATGTAAGACACTGTGCCATTTATCAGTGTTAATCTATATGGAAAAAAATATAATCTTTTCCCATACACAATACAATTACAAAAAAATTAACAGAGCACAGCCACTGTATAGTATTGTAACTGACCTTGTAGTCAGTTTATTTTTTAATAAACCCAAATTAATATAAAGTTTATAATACAAAACAAATGTTCATAGAAATTTTTGCAAAAGGCAAGTAATCTTTGAAAAGTCTTGATTCCGTTGACACGAAGTACGTATCGTAGATGAAGACAGCCGACACGTGTTTCGTCGTTTATACGACTTTTTCAAGGCTGTAGAAACAATATTCAAATTGATATACAATATTGTTTATATAGTATTGAATATTTAATGCCTTTTTAAATGCATGTCACTCGTAAACAGTGAAAAGAAAGACCATATATTCTACAAAGACCAGCTAAAGAATGTGGTTAAAATTACACAAAACACATTTGTGTCATCAGTGATAAATAACACAAGACAAGACACCAAGAAAAATAGGGGAAGAAGAAAATATAATATAAACCACAAAGGGAAGAATTTAAGAAGAAAAAGGAGAAGAGATACAGACAAATAGAAAAAGGAAATTTAGAGAGAATAATAATAATATTCCATTGTGCTTGACAAACATAATACTACCAAGCATGCACCAAGATAGAACCAACCGAAAGAGAATGTGCAAATAGCTTATACCCAAGGTGCAATAGTGTGTGTTCCTTATATAAGGTAACACATACCTTAGAAAAAGTTCTGTGGCTCAGAATTGAAGAAACTTCTTTGAAATCTCGGATTTTCGAAGAGAACAGTGTCACGAAGTATAGACGCAAATTTTAAATCTTATAGAACACTCAATATGACTACAGATAAAAAGAAGAAGTATAAAGGACAAAAGGTGATTAATCACTGAATTAAAGAATAATGAATTTTAATTGAATCAATTCCATATATACTTCCACGTTTCTTTAATATTAAAAACCGTGCACTTATTTAAAAAATAGGCAAATACTTCCTAGTCTAAGGATTAGTTTTAAATTCATCTAAACCCAGTAAAAATGCTAATAGGTTCGGGAGAGAGAAGACTAAGTTCTAATACTAGTTCTAATTGTAAAGAGAGAGCCATTGCCAAATAGCATAGAGTTAAGTATAATTTCATTTGATGAGTCACTAAAAAAATCATACCTTGAAAGTGCTTATTCAGCATTTTCTATTTCTATTGTAGACGGTGCGTCAAACTTTGTAATTGAGATAAATTGTAGATATGAGTCACAAATAGTGGTACTCTGTAAACAAAAAAATATATAAGTAGAAATCTAAGATCGCAAATATACTTAAAAATTAAAACAACTGGGGTCCATGACCAATCTAAGTATAATTTCAGATAACATTGCACCTGCACTGGTGATACCAGTATAGGAATCCAAAATCAGAAAGGAAAAAATGCATCGATATGGTGATAATAGAATAGGGGAATACAATATCAAAAAATGCACAAAATTTGTGAACATCTAAATGTAAAAGTATTTGGTAGATGAAACATTTGTGTTAGAATTTGGACACACATTGTTATCAACTCAAAACTGTAAGATTGAGCACTGATCCATTCCTAAACAAGCAAAATTATAAAAGTTAGCCAGCATTGAATAACCAGACACATTGATTTCATGGGGTTCAGTCTTTCAAAATACTGACATCTCCTGTCAGTATTAAGCCCACGGTCAACAGCCCTCAGTTTGTTTATCCAAGTTGTTTCTAATTTACGTAGGCTGTGTACCCTGTCACCTCCTCTCGGATTATCAAAAGCAATTTCAACACCATGAAATCTCACTCGTGGCAGTTCTGCAGAACCATGATTGGAATTGAAATGAACAGCCATAGGGTAATCACCATATCGATGCATTTTTTCCTTTCTGTAACATTTGGTGACTTTGCTAATTATATGTCTATACTTGACGAGGGCGAGACTTGGATGGTAATACAAATCTATAATTAAGGTGTTTACTATAGTGTTGTGTTAATTGTAATGATCACAACACTTATGTATAATGCTAGTGATCTTGCTCTCTTTTTCTGTCATTACGCACTACCACTCACTAACTTGAACTTTTATCTAACTATTTAAAAGTAATGGCGCATCTGGGGTCATTTCTTTTCTATTCTTTAATCATATTCTTTCATACCTTCGACACTTGGAATACTGATTTTATTTATTCCAGATTACATTAGCTTCGACGTAATGAGGGAAACAAAGTCTCTTTTACTATTCCAAGATGGCGCTGGTTTCGGCTATTACTTTTTCTGCCGAAAAACCGTCCGTCTTTGGTTTTTGCTTTGGTCATCATCAATCAGGTGTTTTGCTGGCTATTTAATAGAAGCTGAGCAGTGCGCATACTCGAGGATCTCTCCACTGTAGCGGGACGCGTTTGTTCGTACGAGGTGAGCGCGGTGGTATAGCGTTGCACGTTAGCAAACTGTAGAGTTAACTATTGGTAATACTTTAGTAGCTGATAAATTGGTGGTGTTGGATAGAGTTGACGCTATTCAAATGTACTTTTGTTCGTAATAGCAATTACGGTCTAACGGACGGCAAAAGTGCGAAAAAATGAGTTAGAATGGAATATTTTAAATAGGAGATGTGGTGTTTTCTTTTATGGTGTATCAGGTTACCATTACAACATAATTGGGACATTTAGGAGGTAACATTATGGATTCTGATACTGTTATTTTAAACGTCGGTGAATATAGGCAATAAAATGTTTAAAGCCTTGTTATACTAGCATGGATACACTTAAGAGTTTTGTGCACTCATTCAGATGCTGTGATAGAGCACTTTTTGATGTTATAATTATTTGATAAAGGACTATGAGTGCTGAATCGACAGTAATTTGTGCGGTAGTGGTTGTAACATCTTTCCTACATAGGGTAGGCACTAGTGTGCGTATTGTATCACAGGGGTCACTAACCTGTGTGTACCACTTCCTCTTGTCAATCTAATTCGCGCTGATTTTGGATTCCTATACTGGTATCACCAGTGCAGGTGCAATGTTATCTGAAATTATACTTAGATTGGATATTGGACCCCAGTTGTTTTAATTTTTAAGTATATTTGCGATCTTAGATTTCTACTTATATATTTTTTTGTTTACAGAGTACCACTATTTGTGACTCATATCTACAATTTATCTCAATTACAAAGTTTGACGCACCGTCTACAATAGAAATAGAAAATGCTGAATAAGCACTTTCAAGGTATGATTTTTTTAGTGACTCATCAAATGAAATTATACTTAACTCTATGCTATTTGGCAATGGCTCTCTCTTTACAATTAGAACTAGTATTAGAACTTAGGGGCACATTACGATACCCGGCGTAAAAAAATCCGCCAGGCATGGAAGCGGCAAAAATCCGCCCGCACACACCGCCTGAACACCGACCACGCCATTATGAGTACACAAACTGAAAACCGCCATCGGCGGAAAAATCATACAAAAATACCGCCCGCCATCGTCCGAGTCGGAGTCAAACCGCCCGCCACGGACGGAAACACGCACGACAACACAAAACCGCCCGCCCACACGGCCGGCACACCGCACGTGAAATTACGATCGCACCGCCATGAGCGCGGAAAACAACAAAAATACCGCCCGCCAGCGCAAACAACGCCGATGAGAATCGACACGGCAGAAGCCATGGCGCCCACGTACCTGCACAGAAACCATCCGCACACAAAACCAATAGCACACAACATGGCCAACAAGTCCACACAGCAAGGCACGCACAAATACACAAGCACAGTACACATCCCGAAAACACCCCCCGGACAAACAAAAAATACAAAGGCCAGAACCCCAGACACAACACACCTGAAAACAACAGACCATGAGGACACACCCACATAGGTGAGTACAAAAGCAGCACTCCCACAGACCACAACCCCTTGCTACATTGCAAACCAGAGAGGAGAGGGAGAGGACACAGTGACACAGCAAGGACAGCAGCACACCACAGAAACGCACACATCACAACCACCACCACCACCACCACCACCAAACACCGGCACCACAAACCCCCTGCACATTACACAACACACACCGCACCAGCACCACAAACACCATGGCACCACAAAGGATGCCCAAGTTCACGCCCATGGAGCTGACGGTCATGGTCGACGAGATCATCAAGGTGTACCCACAAATCTATGGGAACATGGTCCAGCACACACCACTAGCCACCAGAAACAGAATGTGGACCCGGATCGTAGACCAGGTCAATGCAGTCGGGACCCTGCCCAGGAACAGAACCGAGATAAACAAACGTTGGAATGACGTGAAAGAGCCTGGTCAAGAAGAAGGAGGGCAAAAACAGAGAGCTGGCTGCCGTCACTGGCGGAGGGAATCCCGCGCTCTTTAAGACCTTCAAAGCGTGGGAGGAGAAGGTGCGAGTCGTAATCCATCCGGAGATCCTCGCCGGATTAGCAGGGGGAGTGGAGGCTGGTAAGTACAAACTAATGTATACCAGCACACCGCTATGTACACACATGCGCAACCACCATGCCACAGCTCCCAGGGACAAACACCCCCATGTCCAGCACACAATACACAACACATCACACGCACATGCAACAGACACTACCACACACAGGCCAAACCGAACAACTGTAAGATGCGTGGGGACATGTGTACACTAAGCCAGCCACGTAACCACCAACAGGTCCACAAATATGCCAGAAGCGCCACAACGAGCACCCACCACACCCATGTGTCCGCCACAGCTGCACCAACTGACAAGTAACAGGTAAGTGGCAGGAACACAAAGTGCAGTGGGTCGGAGGGGGACAGCTGAAGTACAACACCCACCAGGCCCCCACTCCCACAGACCAGCAAGGTGGAGCACTCCCCACACCCATGTGTCAGGCACAGCTGCACCAACTGACAAGTAACAGGTAAGTGGCAGGAACACAAAGTGCAGTGGGTCGGAGGGGGACAGCTGAAGCACAACACCCACCAGGCCCCCACTCCCACAGACCAGCAAGGTGGAGCACTCCCCACACCCATGTGTCAGGCACAGCTGCACCAACCGACAAGTAACAGGTAAGTGGCAGGAACACAAAGTGCAGTGGGTGGGACGGTGGACAGCCCAAGTACAACACACACCAGGCCCCAGTCCCACAGCACAGCAAGGAGGAGCATCCCCACACCCCACACCCACGTGTCAGCCACCGCAGTGCACAACGACAGCCGAAAGGCAGACATCACGGTCCACAGCAATCGGTGTCAGTGGGTGTACAGCCACCCCCACGACCCACTACACCCCCCCACCCCCACAGACCTGCAACATGGAGCACCCCCGCTAAGAGCCATGTGGCATCCAGTACAGTGCACGCACGAACAACTTGCAGGTGGGAAACTGGACAGGGCTGGATTACTGGAGGCATGAGGACCATAACACCACCAACACATGGGACATGTCACGTAGCACACGAACACGCAGCACCGCCCACTCGTCACGAACAAGTGAACAATGTGCACACGGACATGAACAGCAGACTCACACCCCACATGACCCATCACAGACATAGCAACACCCAAGGAGCCACGCCTGCATGCACAAGCCACACTGAATATAGTCCCACACGCCAGCCACTGTGCAACTCATCACACACAACCGAAACACCATTGAAGTCCTGTCCATGTAGCCCCTACTGCCTGTCAACCACACACCCCACAACTACGCCTATGTAAGACAAACAACACTAGACGCAACAGAGCGGAACAACAGAAATGCACACGAACACCACTGAACCCATCAAACACACAGACACACCATGCACATACAACATACCATCCATCCCATCCGTCAGCCCCAGTCTCATGAAAGGCATGTCATCCGCACAGCTGCCACACATACAGCAGTCACGCTAAGACACATGCCCATGACCAACCATGTGCCAGAAGTCAATTAAGCGCACGACACACTGTGAGCAACAACACACAACATGGGCCACACTCCCCGAGCACTGCAGTGATGCACATGGCACAGGGCAGCACGCACACCAAGGAGATGGGACAACTGCAATACGTTGGCTGGCACACAACTATCACTCACTCATAACGATGCGTCCAATGCCATGTCCAGTAACCACAACAGACAGCAAATATGCAGGGCATGTCAGGCATGCACACACCTCAGACCATGCACTGTCATGCTGCCACAACACATGTCACGTTCGGCACCCATGGCTCACAGCATGTACCCCAAAAGCATATACCCTCCCAAATGCGAATCTGGGGCATGGCCCCCATGTTGCCATATGCGTTCCTAAGCGTTCCATTTGAACCCCAAAAGCATATTCCATCCCAAATGCGAATCTGGGGCATGGCCCCCATGTTGCCATATGCGTTCCTAAGCTGTTCCATTTGAACCCCAAAAGCATATTCCATCCCAAATGCGAATCTGGGGCATGGCCCCCATGTTGCCATATGCGTTCCTAAGCGTTCCATTTGAACCCCAAAAGCATATTCCATCCCAAATGCGAATCTGGGGCATGGCCCCCATGTTGCCATATGCGCTCCTAAGCTGCTCCATTTGAACTCCAAAAGCAAAGTACAAACCAGACCCAGGATGGGCCAGGAGCCCGCATACACCAGAGTCACAATGAGTAGGGGCAAAGCAACACACCCATCGGCATGGCCAATCCGTCCCATGCCACATGTGCACAGCACACAGTCCCATTGCCTAGCACACACACCTACAGATGCCACAGCCACACACTCGCCTCCGGGAAACCCATGTACGAGATTGCACGAACTGCCAATGTCAGACGACTAATACATACTTCGCCAGGTGCAACACAATAACAAATCTCATTCTCTCCACAGGTGACGAACTGCTGGACGCTGGGGATGGAGACAGCAGCCAGCACAGCCAGCCTACAAGCCCCCAACGAGGACACACGGATCTGGAGGATCTGTCCACCTCTTCGGACACGGACCACCAAGCTGGCCCATCTGGCGTGGCAGGGCCCAGCCGCTCCCCAGGACCCTCCTACCCACCAACCCATCATCCAGGGATGCTGAACAGTCCCAGTCCCCTGCTGCCACTGTCGTTGCGGCCACACCCACGGTCATTGCGGCCACTACCACTGCCGCAACCGCCACCATCGCCGCACCGACCACCACCGCCTCCACCACCACCACGTCTTCGCTGGCACCAGCCCCAGCGCAGGTGGTGGCCCGGCCGACTGGATCCACCCTGGGAGCCACAGCGAGGACCGTGGTGAGCAATGTGGCTAGTGGGCAGGGCCGGTGGCAGCAGGACTGGTAGGAGGAGCAGGGTCAGGGAAACGCCAGCCTCCCCTGGGAGCCATGCCCTGCCTCAAATGGCCAGAGTCCTTGGGGCCTATGAAGAGGCCCAAGGACAATGGGCCAGGTCTGCTACTGACACGCGGGAGGTGCTGGGGGTGCTGAGGTCCATGGACGCCCATATGGGCCAATTCGTGTCCCGTATGGACCAACTCGTGGACCTCATGGGCCAGCTGGTGGTGGCGGTGGGGTCACAGGCAAGGCCAGCAACACCACCTCCGCCACCACCTGCTAGGGCGCAGGCTCGGGCAGCAGTGTCCACTTCCCCTGCGTCCACAGCCAGTGAGCACACCTCACCCACCACCAGCAGGTCGCCACCACACACCCCCTCCCAAACGTGGAAGGGGCCGTCCGAAGAGGAAACAGATCTCCCGGGAGGACTTCGCACGCTCCAGTCGCAAGTGAGGCAGCCAGCCAGCCTTCCACCAGCCTTCCTTGACCAGCCACTGCATTGACTTGCTCTACGATCCCACTCCACACAGCCATCTGGATGGCATGTGTGTGTTGGACTATGGACATAGAACCAGTGGGTACACCCTGATCATCACGCAGCCATGACCGACAGCTCATTGTCACTGCACGCACCACTTTTGTCATCACCTTACACACAATCACATGTCACAGTTTGTAATAAATGCACCTTTTTCACTAACTGCTGTTTGTGCCCTGTGTCTTTATTGTACGGAATACAACGGCCACCTTGGGCGGAAAGGCACCTGATGCGTGGCATGGAAATGGAATCTGGAGGAGCCTGTAGGGACCTAGGGGTGGGAGACAGAACAGGAGCACATTCAATGAGTGTGTCACACACCCATCACACAGTACATGTCAACAACTACAAGCAATGTACACACATCGCACAGAGCAATAGGGCACAATGCCACAGCCACCAACAGTGGCATACTACCCTGGCCATGGAGCGTTGACACACTGCACGCAGTGAACATACGGCCACCCTGACACAGCACACACACACCTGCATAGATATAGACACATCATCCGTCGTACATGGACACTCACCGTCAAGTGAAGTAGCGGGCGATGAGCTGCTGGCGCACATTCCCAGCTTCCTCTCTCCGCTGTCCACCTCACTCGAGCTGTCCTGGTCTGCGGGCTGGGGCCCTGGTTGATCTCCGTCATCCACAATGAGGGGGATCTGCTTCCGAATGGCCAGATTGTGCAGCATGCAGCACGCCACCACTATCTGGCACACCTTCTGTGGGGAGTACGCCAGTGCACCTCGGTGCGGTCCAGGCACCTGAACCTGGACTTGAGGAGGCCAAAGGTACGCTCGACCACACGCCTGGTCCTCCCATGTGCCTCATTGTATCGATCGTCTGCTGGGGTGCGAGGATTCCTCAATGGACTGAGCAGCCATGCCCCATTCGGATACGCAGAGTCACCTGGGTGTGAGGGACACAGAGAACCGTTGCTATTCCAACTGGACAGGGGACAGCATCGCACAACCAGCACGCTACACCACTCCACATACTCACCGACAATACAGCCACGATCCTGTTGCAGATTGGCCATCAGTCGTGGCAAGATGCTGCTGCGCATTATGTGTGCGCCATGGGCCGAGCCTGGAAACTTTGCACACACGTGGGTGATCACCATGTCCGCAAGGCACACCACTTGCACATTCAGGGAGTGCGTGTGCTTCCTGTTGCGGTACAGGTGCTCAGTGGCCTGTGGTGGAACAAGGCCAACATGAGTGCAGTCAATGGCTCCCACGACGTGTGGGATTCTGCCAAGGGCATAGAATGCACCCTTCACTGCCGCCAATTCACGAGCCCTGGGGAATCTGATGTACCTGTTCCGGTACAGCATCATGGCTGCCAGTACATCCCTCAGCACCTTGCTGAACATGGGCTGGGACATCCCTCCTCCACTGAACACTGTGTGCTGGAATGACCCAGTGGCGAAGAAATGCATGGCGGCCATCACCTTAGCCGTAGGGGTGACAGCAGTCGGATACACCCTGCGGGGACGGAGATGGGGCTCTAACATGGCACACAGTCGATGCAGAGTTGGCCTGTCCAGCCGAAACTTCCTGATTACCTCTGTATCGTCCATGTCCGCCAGCAATTGGTATGGGCGGTCAATGTTCGGTCTCCGCCTGGGTTAAATGGCAGAGGACACATGTCAAAGCAACACGGCACATAGCAATTTCGCATACACATCACTGACATGACTGAGCAAGCACATGAGCCACAGCCCAGCTGTCAAGCTGGGACGGCACGGCCACAATACACTTACACAGGTCTCCCAACAATGGCAATGGCAAGTGAGACATACCACTGCCATGTGCATGCACATGGGGATCTAGGCCCCAATGACTTGCGGGGCGTGCTGATGGGGACTGACTGCATATTCATCAAGCGGCAACGCCACGGCAACATGAGTGTCTGCTGAGCATGGTACTGCTTCCGAGGCTG